>MDKJ01139594.1:0-36425 GCA_005239525.1 Nicotiana knightiana
GAAATTATCAAGCCGTTTCACAACTCACACGGCACAATCATAATAACACATGAATTTGATGAATACGGAACAATCACCTGATATCCCAACACCCCTCCTTGAGGAGCGCTATACTGAAACGAACATGCCTAGCTCACACGGAACCCATAGTCATATTTAAATCCATTCACAAACACCGAGTTTACCTTGCTCACACCAAACTAAGCTAATAGCTTTTCCTGGGTCCACATTAACCCACTTTCTCTCATAATACGCGAGAACAACCATCATAGACAGGACAAACACCCCACAATCAACCACTGGCCATACTACGCTATAAGACAAATCAAGAACCCATAACCAGGGTACAAAGCCTCCTCAACCGAATATCAATCTCAGGTGACACTGAATATAACACCAGATTACTCTGAACTTTCAAATCACTTTTTCTTGCTTTTTCGAGCTCATGAAATCCTTATTTACACCGAACCGCAATCTCGATTCTTACTCCCACTTACATACTGATTATCGCCCCTAACATGCCAATATGAGGTAGTGCAAGAATTTCCATCATAACTTCTGAACCACCAATAGGGTGAACACTTCATCATATAGAAACCTTTTACTTAACTCAATTCAAGAGTACCATCTCAACACATGAGTGAATTACCACAATCATCCAACAAGGAAATCTTTATGTAGTAGTAGTCTATACCACTATAACCCTTCCGGGATCCGCCTATACCTGACAGGCCATAGCACTCAAATGCTCCGACGTGGAATCTATTACGACGGCCGACAAGCCCCGCACACACCGGCACAAACCATATGCAAACGTGCCATTTCAACCATGGCAAATCAATCTATTTTCTTTTAACCATCTTCAATTGCTCCAGGAATAATAGCAACTCAATTTCACTCATAGCAAACTCAAACCTCACTCATCCCGAGTGACCTTGATTCACGAGACTATGCTGCCTAAATCCTGCAACACGTCTCATATCCTCCTGATAATATTTCTAGAATTCGGAGTTTATTTCTCTCACTCCTCCAATACTATCTTGCATGTTGAAACATATTATAGAGTATTCTAGCCATCTTCCTTTTTCTCATAAATTACTCTGATCATACTTCTCCCTGAAACCCTTAAACGCCGCATTCTTAACTTTCCAACTCACTAGGACCGCTATTGAGAGTGACACACTCTGACTCGCCCTGAATACAATTAACTCCAAGGCTCTTGTAGCACATGAACACCCTTTTCAACGAAGCACGCGACCGAGTCACTATCCTTACAACTCGCATACCTTAAGCATAAATTCTGAATCATCCAAAGCCTAAACCCGGTCTTACAGGGCCAACTTTTGCACACATTCATCAAATCCCACACACAATCATCATTTTACTCCTTTACCCTTAGCTGTGATAACTTGCCGACATGCTGACAATACGTAACCCCATGATAACACAATTCTTCACCCCAACTGCAGATGGTGGGATTCCCCCACTTAGCCCGAAGCACCTCCTTGCACCACTCTAGACCCTGCCGAGATCCTTTCTCCTTGATAACACGATCTTGCTTAACCCATCCGTCTAATTCTTCCTAATTCTCTTGCTAGCGCTCACTAAATACTCAAATTCTCAAGCATCATTCACACATTCTGCCTCCCACTTGATAGCCACTAGAACCCCTCACAGAGACATGCCAACCATACCAACGCTAATCTATTCACAGGAGATAACCCTCTTGTGGAAATCACTCGCGGACACCTTCCAACGACGCAGAAATTCCCGCTCTCTACGACTTCAATACCTCATCTTATGCCCTGCTTCATTTTCCAACTTTACTAGTCCGTCCTCTCCTCATGGACATCTATTAAATGCGCGACAATATCTTCAAATTCCAAGCTATGCTATCGCTCCCCCACTTTGCGACTGCTCGACTACCACTTCTTACACCTGACGTCCTTGAAATGGAACCACCGCCTAGCCTCGCTTTAGGATCATTTTCTGGCAACCACATTCTTCAATACTTCTCCTCAATACTCTGACCCCACACACTCGAAGAAACCATAGCACCGACAAACTTAGCATATTTTATTCGATCAATGACGACGACTCCACGTCATAGGTGCATATCCCACCCCACATAAAGATTCCCAGCCTTAATACTTTATTAACCCCGACTGGACCATTCATAACCCAAATGCCTTTTCTCTACCGGAACTAAAATACCGAAATCTCGAAATCATACTCTGAGAAGACCTCTCTTCAAATAATTCATCACCCCCAACATACAGGCAAGCATTCTATCATCATATTGACATCACACGATAAAAAATCACAAGCATCATCACTGCCTGAGCATAGCCTTAACGATCTCAGAAACACAGCTACTGAGCTGAAACAACATATTATTCTCTTGCAGGGCCATAACAACAGCCCCGACCAATTATACATGGAAACATTTTGAGTTACATCCGTAGCACCATTTCAACTCCTCAAATTCATGATTAATAGCAAGCGCTTCGCGACGCGTAAGATTGAGTAGGAATAAACACATGCATAAGCCTCAAATGAATTGAATCTCACAATGAGGAATCAAGAAGGGAAGTACTCCTAACAGCCCTGCAGCCTCTCAAAGATCAGTACAGACGTCTCTGTATCGATCCGCAAGACTCTACTAGACTTGCTCATGACTCGTGAGACCTACAGGAACCTAGAGATCTGATACCATGTTGTCACGACCCATAATCCATAAGGTCGTGATGGCGCTGGACGTCATTGTCAGGCAAGCCAATCATTAATTAATCGAAAAAAATTCATGTTTAACACTTATGAAAAGCATTTCCGTTCACTTTATTACATACTCATTAAATAAATAAAATCTGACAAGTAAAACGATACTTTAAAATATTACAATTTAACAAATCTATACACATCCCAGAACCCGGTGTCACGAGTGCATGAGCAATTTCTAAGAATTTATACAATCATTACAAAGCTTGTCTGAAATACAAGTTGGACAAGGAATTTAAAATAAAAATAAATACAGTACGAGGGAGACTCTATAAGCTGCGGATCGACTCCGGATGATGCAGCTCGCCTAACTTTCCGAATCCTCCACATTGCTATGGAAGTACCTGTGCAATAAAATGCACAGCAAGTGTAGCATGAGTACAAAAACAACGTGTACTCAGTAAGTCACCCGCCTAACCTCAGAGAGGTAGTGACGAGAGGTCGAATTAGACACTCACTAAGAGCCAGCAAATTAATTAACAGTATAAGATGAACACGATAGGCATGTGAAGGTAGTAAAGCAACATATATATAAGGCACTGAAATTCAAGTAAATACTTGAAGTAAACAAACTGTTTCCACTTTCTCATTATTTTTCCAAATATCTTAAATAGACAATTTCCTCTTTGTTTTCCCCCCGAATATCATAAATCATCAATTACTTCTTTATTTTGCCCCAAAATATCTTATCACTTCAAAAATCATGAAAAACATTTAACAATTTACCATGGGCATATGGGATAAGGACAACCGGGCTAAGACGTCATAATAATCAACTCTGTGCACTGCCGAGGATCGAACGGCCCGTACCAAAAGTGCACCTCTCAATAAAATACTCATGTCTATGCACTGCCGAAGATCGAACGGCCCGTACCAAAAGTGCATGTCTCAATATAATAATCATCTCTGTGCACTGCCGAGGATCGAACGGCCCGTACCAAAAGTGCATCTCTCAATATAATAATCATCTTTGTGCACGGTCGAGGATTGAACGACCCGTACCAAAAGTGCATCTCTCAATATAATAATCATGTCTACGCACTGCCGAGGATCCAACGGCCCGTACCAAAAGTGCATTTTAATTCCGTCGTGGTATACGGCCCGCTCCCATGTGAGTGGGGAAAATAACACTCGGCTCGCGGAATGTAAATTGCGAAGCGGTCATATGCAGACATTTCACAATCAACAATCTACCCCGAATACGTCGGTAACACAAATACTCAAGTAAATGACCGATTTTTCTTTTTAAAAATCACAAAATAGTATTTAAAACCTTTTTCGATATTCACTTGCCATGTTTATATAATGTTTAATAATACAACCTTATTCGGAAATACAATTTGCACGCAGCGGAAAATCAATTCTCTTTTAGATGATTAAGAGAATAAACTCTAATCTTCCTTAGTCATTCGATTACAATTTCGATTATATTAGCAGTCTAATATTACAGACAGGATCACAGCTTCAACAGGTAAGGCATGCTAGTGGGTCCTACGCTACCCGGACATGGAATAATAGTAGCTACGCACGGACTCTCGTTACCTCGTGCGTACGTAGTCCCCGTAGATAGTAACACATACTTAATTAGTTCACCTAGGGGGACAATTCCCCCTCACAAAGTTAGAAAGGAGACTTACCTCGCTCCGAAATTCCATAACCGGCTTCCAAGACCTTCCGATGGCTCCAAACGTCGCACAACACTCTGAATTTATCCAAACAAAGACAAAACAATGAAAATATACTCTAATATTTACAACAATTCCAAATTAATAATCTCCCAACTCCGCTCAGTGAACTAAAAAAAATGCCCTTGGGCCCACGTGCCCGGAAATCCGAAATTTCTCGAAGGTAAATTCTACCCATAGCTCCACTAATTCAAATATACAATTTACTCTACATTCCATGCTCAAATTCGTGGCTAAAATCCAAATTACCAGTTTCTAGGTATCTTTATGATTTCCCAATTTCCTACCTAATTCCATGTCTAATTCATGCATATAATCTTTTATTTAGTTCAAAAAACGTGAAGAAATTACTTACCTTTCGATCGTTGACGAAATCCTCTCCTTGAAGCTCCTCAAAATCACCCATAGCATATGAAATTAGATGGAGAAATGACCAAATTCTCGCTTAAATCTCCCTCGCCTGCGGCCTCCTTAGCTCCAGCCCAATTTCGCACCTGCGGCGCCCTTAGCCGCACCTGCGGCCAAAGCCTCGCAGGTGTGGTTACACCAGATGACAACAACCTTAACCTTTTTTCAACTTCAATTATTGGTCCGTTAACCGCCCGAAATCCACCCGAGGCCCCCGGGACCCCGTCCAATTATACCTACCTGTTCCAAAACATAATTGCGGACTTGCTCGAGGCCTCAAATTACATTAAACAACATAAAAGCCAGGAATCGCACCCAAATCCCAACCTTATAAACTTACAAATTTCCAAGTTCTACATCCGTTGCCGAAACCTATCAAATCACGTCCCATTGACCCCAAATTTTGCGCACAAGTCATATTTGACATTACTGCCCTGCTTCAACTTCCAGAATCGCATTCCGACCTCGATATCAAAACTTCCACTTCCGGTAGGATTTCTCAAAAACCTTCAAATTTATATCTTTAGCCAAATGACTTAAAAATGACCTACTGATATCCGAATTCACTTCCGACCGTGCTCCCAACTCCTGAATCACCATTCGAAGCTATTCCCAGACTTAGAATCCCGAACGGACATTAACAACACTGAAATTCACTTCAAGCCCAAATCTATGAAATTCTTCTAAAATTCTAACTTCCATAATATACGCCGAAACGCTCCCAGGTTATCCAAAAACCGATCCGGACATGCCCTAGTCCGAAATCATCATACAAACCTGCTGGAACCTTCAAATCCTGATTCGGAGGTTGTTTACTCAAAATTCCAATATTAGTTGATTCTTCCAACTTAAGACTTCTGAAATGAGAATTTTCGTTCCAAATCAACTCTAAACTTTCCGGAATTCAATTCCGACCACACCTGCAAGTCATAATACCTGAAATGGAGCGGTTCACGACTCAAACCACTGAACGACGCGGCATAGCTCAAAATGACCGGTCTGGTCGTTACATATAATGTCATGCATATGCGTATAAATATCATACCATACATATGTATATGCATTCATTAGATCATCATGCCTCTAAGGGCATCCTATCATATAATTTGTTCCACTGTGGGTAAATCATCAACGTATATCGTCTGATCAGGCGGTGGTGCGTATATAACGTCGTAACCGTTTCATATATCCCATGTACAACTATATAAAATATACATGTATATGCATATATAACTCCATCTGGTAATGGGTCAATGTACATGTATAAATGAATGCAATGCATGAGAAGTACGTCAAGAAAATCTCTCGGAATGTCTTATAACCATTATACCTCTGATTAATATCATGAACAAACTTTATCAACTTACATATTTTCTGAGACCCATGAACAGACGATAGAATAATAAGACATATGGGAATTCAAGAACATATGCATCTCTAATACTTCTATGAATAGAGTCATTTATAGAAGTTGTGCATTTTCTCCTTTTCTTGTATCGTAAAGATCATGCCAAAAATAAAGAAGGGATAGCCTTAACATACCTGAAGTAGGAAAAAATTCGTATGATATTCTTTAGATGGATTGCACCGTACTCCCTTTGAATTTCAAAATCCCATTGTTCTTATGCAGTGCAATTTCTTATGAATGTCTTAAAAATTTAAGAATTGTCGTCACTATGAAGTCTCATATGAACTTCAAAAATTCCCTCACCTTCATTCCTTGTCTTTCCTTTCTGTATAATTCCTTGCAACAAATGAATTTGATAACCTTACTTGTGGAAATCTCTGTTTGAATTAGAGTTTTGGTATCCTTTAAATTATTGAAAGAGACCAAAATTAGAATATTTGCTATTCTTTAAAATGGTTGAAAGATACATATCTATCTTTGAATTAAAAGTCCCTATGTTAAACTTATTTCCACCTAACCCATAACGACTAAGAGTCATATGGTTTGGTAGTGGCTTGCTACCACGTGGGGGTGGGGGTAGTTTTAATCTTTATCTATAACTCATTAGTTAATTAGGTAATATCCCGTTACCAAATAATTAACCAATTTCCCACATAATTAAGAATTATCTCAAATTACTTAAAATACTACTCACTTTTTAACACACTTTATACATCTTACTATCATGGTCATGTGGTAGCTTGTATGGCATTAGTCCATAAATACGGAGTATTATAGCTTGGACCGTATTTTATCTCAAAACGATAAACTTCGACGAAACTCATTTTCTTCGATTTGATTTACCCTCTCACCTTTATGGACTTGTTTGAAATAGCATTATACTTTAAATCTCCAAATAATCTTGTCCTTGAACTGATGTCAATTATCTTGCTACCAATTCAGCGTACAATACTACATGGTGTAACATCGTCGTAATATAATAAAGCAGGGGGTAATATCTTTTGGGTGGAACTACTAATATAAGGAGAAAGGTGCACTGTTTTTGTTGGAATGCTATACACTAAACATATTAAATAGCGTGTAAATCGTAAAATGAGAACTTACTTGTTCGTGTAGCGGAAGCAGAAAGAACGGATGAACCACGAGTGGAATTACTGGCCGTGGGTGGTTGTCACAGTATATCGGAGCAACCGCCTATTCCACATTCTAAACCCTTAACTAGAATTGAGAGAGAATAGCATAGAGTAATACAAGTATGTATTTTTGTTGTACAAGGTAAGTATATAGGGAATTTTAGGGTTAACTAATAACCCTATAGGGCCTTAAAGCGCCCCTTATGGGTGGACCTAATTTTCCTACATCTCCCACTCATACATAACGGGAGTGTCCATCTAACCTGAGAAACATATTCTCATCTCTTCAATCATTCATAAAGGGAAGTAGATTGTGCGACCAGTATACTGTGAGAGCTAAGTGCTATACATCTGTTAGAAGTATATAGCCTCTCGTCGAGTCTAACCTGCAAGTAAATCATAAAATATGCAGTACCCTAGATAGTATGAATCACATTTGATATAATCTCATATATAATTATTTCTTGTATTCACAATCATAACTCATAAGTTATAATTGGTGCACTAGTGAATACAAATAAATGATATTCCATCAATGATCTTCCTCTTCTCACGATCCCCTTAAAATTAGTATGACTATTTTCCTAGATATGTTCCTCTAGACAAAATTTGTGTTCATGGTCTTTTAGAAATACATTAAGATAGCCAACATCACACTAAGTCTCAAGTATCTGATTGAAGTCTTTGAGGGTAAAAAATCATGAGCCATCATAAATCTATGGGTCTCACACAACAATAAGTTGAGAATGGACTTATGATAACCCATTTGGTCGACATTAGCACACATGGTATGAAACACGTGCTACAACATTTTCTCCTTTTTCTAAAGGAGCGTATGTCTTTATCTCACAAAGAATGTTGTACAAATGATATTTCGACGCCATAAGTATCTAAATTTGAGTTCCTTGATCTACAAATTCATATTTAACTCACATATGCCTCACAAGGCAGACTAGGTGAATGTTTTTCACCCTAATGACTTTATGCCATTATTTAAGTGCCATTTTGATTATAAGTGAATAGCTATCAAATTATACTTATGATAATTTTGCTTAAAACCATGTCTCATCTCCTCATATCATAAGATATGGAGAAGGTTGCGTTTGTGAGAAGGCCAACCTCTTGTCTACCCGACATACTACCCCAAAAAAGAAAAGAATGCACATAACATTCAACAATAAAAATATGTATATATGTAAATCAACTTTATTGAAAATAAAAAAAACATAAGTTTTGTGAACACGGGAAAATAAATAACAAAATAAAGTATCTCAGAGTCTACGAAAGCCTTGAGACCTAGTGTGTCTAGCAAATGCATCTATAGACAAAGTCTTGGTTAATGGATCTGCTAACATATCTTTTGTAGACACATACCTCACATTCACTACCTTGTGCCTAACCACGTCTCTCGCATAGTTGTACTTGATATCTATATGTTTGGTTTTACAATGAAACTTAGGGTCATGGTGGAGGATATTGTCGCCTCACTGTCACAGTAGACAAATGTTGATTCAGCATTTTCAGTGATATCCAACAAGTGTTCCAAGAACCTTTTCAACCAAACAACTTCTTGTGCTGCTGATGCGACTGCCACGTATTCAGATTCCATCGCAGATAGTGATACACATGATTGTTTCTTACTACTTTATGATATGGTGCCATCACTGAGTAAGAACACATATCCTGAGATAGACTTCCTTTCGTCTAGATCTCTTGCAAGATCAGCATTACTGTATCCAACTAATAGCAAGTCCTTGCCGCCTTGGTAACGAAGGGCATAATCAGCATGTCATGACCCAAAAATCTATTAAGGTCGTGATGGCACCGGGCACCATCGTCAAGCAAGCAAGTCATTAATTAGTTGAAATAAATTCATGTTTTAACATTTTTTAAATCATTACCTTTAACTTATTACGTAATAACTAAACAAAAATCCATTAACTAAATACCACGATTTCAATATTCTGTTTTACCAAATATATCCCAAACACATCCCATAACCCGGTGTCACAAGTGCATGAGAAATTTCTAAGAATTTATACAATCATTACAAAGCTTTTCCAAGATACAAATTGGACAATGAAATTTAAAACAACATGAATACAATATGAGGGAGACTCTGTAAGTTGCGGATTGCCTCCGGATGATGCAACTCGCCTAAGTCTCCAAACCAGCCACATCTCTGTGAAAGTACGTGTGCAATAAAAATGCAAAGCAAGTGTAGCATGAGTATGAAAACAACGTGTACTAATTAAGTGTCCTGCCTAACCTCAAATAGGTAGTGACGAGGGGTCGATTTGATACTTGCTAAAGGTCAATTTAGTATAATCAGGTGAGACAGAAGCATGTATGTCATAGGCAATTTATTTACATATCAGGGATAAGGAATATCAGTTCTTCTTATATTTAACACTTTAACACCTTTGTCATTTCAGCTGACTATCAGGGATGAGAACATCAGACTTATTTCACATTTTACACATCAATTCTTCTTCTTTTTAACTGGAAATTAAGAATTTTCTTAGGCCAATAAACATGTACAAATCACAGAAAATACGCAGCAATTATCATGCGCAAGAAATGTCGAGGGTCAAACGGCGCGGACCAACAATAATAAATGTGCACTGCCGAAGGGTCGAACGACTCGAACCATAGATGCATCTATTTTCTCCGCTCGCGAATTGGTCATGCGACGCGGTCAACATAATAACAATAAGGCCAACCTGCTCGCGAATCATACCTGCGACTCAGGTGCTCATATGTACATATATTCACATAATAAGTTCACATTTTTAACAAGAAAGCAGTTACCCAGGAATGTGGTGAAATTCTTCTTAAAGGAACACAAAAAAAATAGCATTTAAATCTTTGTATTGGAACTCATTTTCCAAGTATAATAATTTTCAATAATATAACTTTATCAGGAATACAATTATCCACGGAGGAAATCAATTCTCTTTAAAAATGATTAAGAAAATGAACTCTAGTCTCCTTAGGTATTCAATTTATATTTCAATCATATTAGCAGTCTAATATTTTCTGGCGAGATCACAGGTACAACAGTAAGGCATGCTTGTGGGTCCTAGACTACCCGGACATAAGCATATTAGTAGCTACGCACGGACTCCCGTCACCTCGTGCGTACATAGACCCCGAAGATAATAGCACATATTTAATTAGTTCACCTAGGGGGACAATTCCCCCTCACAAAGTTATAAAGGAGACTTACCTCGCTCCGAAATTCCATAACCGGCTTCCAAGCCCTTCTGACGACTCCAATGGATGCACAATGCCCCAAAACTACCAAATAACGGGAAAGCAATGAAAATTCATTCTAATACTCATAAAAAATTCAAATTATATAATTTCCAACTCCGCTATGTGAATTGACCAAAATGCCCTCGGGCCCACGTGCCCGGAATCCGAAATTTCTCGAAGATATACCCTACCTATAGTCTTACTAACTCAAATATACAACTTACTCTAAATTTCATGCTCAAATTCATGATACCAATCCAAAAATACAAATTTCTAGGTTTTTCTTCAAAACCCTAAGTTTCCACTAATTTCCCAAGATTTTCGATGTTAATATCTAGATATAATCGAAGTAATTAACTTGCAATAGGTGGGATTGACTTACCACCAAGTTTTTAGGTGAATATCCCTCTCAAGAAGCTCCAAAAATCGACCAAGGATGAAGAAATGAGCAAAAATGCTCAAACCCCTTCTTTAAACACTCACTGCCCAGCGATCTTCGCGCCCGCAGTAAAACTTTTGCGCCTGCAGTGTCCGCACCAGCGGCAAAACCTTCGCATTTGCAGTGTCTGCGCCTGCGGTGGATTTTCCGCATCTGCGGTCTGTTCACCCGCGGCCAATTCATCGTGCCCGCGGTGACTGGCCGCCCCATGCCTTTTCGCTTCTGCGACTCATGCCCCGCATCCACGAGCTCGCACCTGCGGCTATCCGAGCGCAGGTGCGATCACATTAGAAGCTGGGAGATTCAGCTTATGCTCTCCAAGTTCAAACTTGGTCCGAGGCTCGTTCGGTTAACACCTGGGGCCCCTGAGGAGCAACCCGAACATACCAACAAGTTCTAAAACATAATACGGGTCTGCTCGAGGCCTCAAACTACATCAAATAATATCGAAACAATGGATCACAACTCAATTCAATCCTTACGAACTTTGAAATTTTCAACATCTACATTCGATGCCAAAACCTATAAAATCACGTCCGATTGACCAAAAAATTTTGCGCGTAAGTCACATTCAATAGTACGGACCTGCTCCAACTTTCAGAATCGCACTCCGACCCCGATATCAAAATTTTCACTTCCGGTCGGATTCCTCAAAACCTTCAAATTTTTATCTTTAGCCAAATGACTTCAAAATGACCTACGGAGATCCGAATTCACTTTCGATCGTGCTCCCAAATCCTAAATCACCATACAGAGATATTCCCAGGCTCGAAATCCCAAACTAACATCAATATCACTAAGATACACTTCAACCCAGACAGGAAATTTCTTCAAAATGCTGACTTCCACAATATACGCCGAAACACTCTCGGGTTATCCAAAACCAGATCCGGACATACGCCCAAGTCCAAAATCATCATACAAACCTGCAGGAGCCTTCAAATCTCGATTCGGAGGTCGTTTACTAAAAATTCCATTCTTAGTCAATTTCTCCAACTTAAGGCTTCTGAAATGAGAATTTTCTTTCCAATTTGACTCCGAACATCCCGAAATTCAACTCCGAACATGCCTACGAGTCATAATACCTGAAATGGATCAGCTCATGACTTCAAATAGCTGAACAACGTGCTAGATATAAAAATAACCGGTCGGATGGTTACACAACAATTTCCTTTAGATATCTCATGATCCTCTTTACTACTTGCCTATGTGCTAAGGCTTGGTCGGTTTGATATCTACTTACCAATCCAACTGTTTGATAGATATCAGGTCTAGTGCACACCATAGCATACATTAGACTTCCTATTGTGCTCCTATAAGGAACTCGACTCATTCTTTCTATCTCTTTATGAGTCTTAGGACACATCTCACGTCCGAAGGTATGACCTTTACTGATAGGAGTTTCAATTGGGCTATTATTTTGTATATTGAATCGTTCAAGAATTTTTCTAATGTAATTCTCTTATGAGAGACACAATAGTTTCTTTGGACGATCTATTGAAATCTTAACTCCAAGAATATATGTAGCGTCAACCATATCTTTCATCTTAAATTGAGATGACAACCATGACTTTATCTCGGTTATAAACTCCTTATCGTTTCCATCTATAAGTATGTCATATACATACAATGTTAAAATCAAATGATTGTTCCTTGATCTTTTGGTATAAACTCAATGGTCTTCATCCATCATGGTAAAACCATTAGATACAACAACATTCCGAAAGAGTATATACCATTGCCTTGAAGATTGTTTGAGGCCATAAATGGACTTCAAAAGTCTACAAACATTTTATTAATGGCCCTTTTCAATGAAACACTCAGGTTATTCCATATAGATTTCTTTATCTAGTTCTCCATTGAGAAAGACATTCTTTACATCCACCTATTGTAATTAAAGATCCAAGCTTGCAACAATAGCTAAAACCAAGCGAACTGAGGTAAATCGTACAACAGGCGAGAAATTCTCTTTATAGTCTATTCCTTTCTACTGTGTATACCCTTTCGCCACCAGGCGAGCCTTATATCTCTCAATTGTGCCATCAACCTTGAGCTTAATTTTGAGAACCCATTTGCTCTCAATTACGTTGCGTCCTTTAAGGAGGTCAATTAGCTCCGAAACTTTCTTGACTATCATAGACTCCAATTCAACTTCCATTGCTTTTGTCCATTTACCTCTAGAAGGTCATGAAAGAGACTCTTTTACGATTTTAGTCTTGTTTTCTTCTTGCAGAAGCATCATAAATAGTTCATTACCTTCAACATCAAATCGTCGGTGGGGAATCTTTTTACGAGAACCACATCTTATATGTGTTTCATCATTGTTCCCATTTAGGCCAATGCTTCTCCCACTCTTATCAAGATCATTCATCCTGCTCCCACTTGGAACAAGATCTATGACCATTTCACTCCCACATAGAACAAGATCCATTTGGTTACTTCCACAAAATGTAGAACGGTTACTTTCATCCGCATCTGATTAGGAAGGAGGTCTTTGATGAGAAACTAATTCATCATTTGCTAAAATTCTCCCACTCGAATGAAGTGATCCTTGTACTTCTTATTACATTATCTCAAATAAGGTTAGGTCTTGACCTACCTCTCCCTTCTTAGGGAACTCATCCTATAAGAGTGTGACACCTCGTGATTCATACTCAGTTACACTCCCAGTGTCTTGCTGACCCATAAACACATAACCCTTTGAGGTTTCAGAGTATATTATAAAGATACTTTTCTTTCCCCTCGGGCCCAATTTTCCATATTTGTCAGAGGAATCATGTGTATAGGAAACACAAGCCCAATGTCTTAATACACTCAGATTGGGTTGTCTTCCAATCCATAACTCATATGGAGTAGTAGTAACTGATTTTGTAACCACTCAGTTAAGCACAAAGGTGGCAGTAAGCAACGCATCACCCCAGTAACTAATTGGGAGGTTAGCTTGTGCCGTCATTGACCTAACCATTTTTAGGAGCGTTACGTTTCTTCCCTCTACAATACCATTTTCTTATGAAGTATTTGGGAAGGTCAACTGATGAACTATTCCATTTTAATCACATATAATATGGGTTGATAAGTATTCACGACCACATGCAGTTTGAAGAGCTTTTATTTTCTTGTCTAATTTATTTTTCACTAAGCTCATATAGCGTTTGAAGCAACTTATTGCTTGTGGTTTGTGGGAAATTAAATAGACAAAACTGAAATGGGTAAAGTCATAAATAAATGTGTTGAAATAACTTGCTCCATGCCTAGCCCTAACATTCATAGGCACATAGATGTCTGAATAGACTAGTTGCAAAGGATATTCAGCTCTAGTCGCCTGACCAAAAGGTTTTCTGGCAGATTTTTCAGCTAGACAACTTTCACTAGTGGACAATTCCACGTGTTCAATGTTGGAAAGAAAACCTTGTTTTGCTAACCTTTGCATTCCTTATAGGCCAATATGACCAAGTCTAGCATACCATATGTTTACATCACTATCATATTTATCTGAAAAACAAACATAGAAAAACTAGCATTATTATTAAATGAATCATAATCCAAATCCATAAAAACTATACCTCTGGTTACATGACAAAAAACCAAATAACGTTGAACCAAAAGTCATCTTGGCAGAATTGCCATGACAAAACAAGTCAAATAATAGCTTAAGCAAAATTGAAACTGAAATAAAATTTCGATGAATTGTTGGTCCATAGAGAACATAATGTGGTATTAGTTCTCGACCACCACGCATGACTGACTTGCATTACCGATCCCTTCAAAAACAACTTTATTGTTGTTGCCCACATATATCCACTTTTCTCCACGTGGAACACACCAAAATTTAACAAAGGCACTGTGTTCCTAGGCTATGCGGTCCATTGTTCTTGAGCCTACAATCCACAAATGATTAGATTCGGTTACAAAAATAGAACTAGAAACACAAAGCTCACTAATTCGAGCATCGAAAAATACCTTTCTAGGAGGCTCAGAGAAATCTCTGGCATAGTGACCCTTTTTATCACAATTATAGCATTTCACTTTAGCAACTTTGACACGTTTGAGACGTCTGTTCTTGCCTTTTTCAGTCTTTGCCCTTTTTGCATGCTAAGTTGGTGGAGCTTGAGGTGGCTCTCTCTTCTTTCCCCTGTTCCTTTTCTTTGAACCACTCTTGGTTTTGGAGTTTGTTTCCATGTGCAACTCAATTATTGGCTTTGCAGCCTCAAGCGGTTCCTCCTCTAACTCAAGATGCCTCCGGACATCTTCTAGAGTTGTGATTGGCTCATTATGGGTCGAATTCATTTTCATATGATCACAAGAACTAAGTAAAATGCGTATGACAGCTTGGATTTGTTGTTCATCAGTGAACACATGACCAGCATGTTTCAACTCACCGAACATATTTTTCATTTTCCTCGGATGTATTTTAATTAATGTTCTGGGCGTTTCTTATATGAATCAAATTTGATCGTTAAGGATTGCAGCCTCGCAGTGGAACATGTACCATAGCACATACTGGAATTTCAAGCTCCAGGTTTCATAGTTGTCACCATTGAGTTTCAACCCTTTGTTGAGGTCAACAATAATATTTTTCGAAGCAGTAGTCATTATTTAATAAAATAATAAATATTATGAGGATCATATAAAAAAGTAATGCAAGGCACAATGGTCTACATACTTAAATATTATGAAATTAAGCGTCAATTGATTAAGTTAATAAACACATATATTAATCATGGCATCGGAAGTTCACTATGTTCCCAATCAAGGTCCAAAAATTAAAACATTATGAAAATTAACATATTCTGTTTTCTATATAAGTGTATTAATCATTTTTAAGACAACATAATTATCTATCATGATTTTATAATCACATGTGGATCATAAGATAACAAATAACGTATATAAGCATGCAAATAAAATTAATGTCAAACTAATTAACATTTATTATATGCTATACAAATTTATATAAAATTTACTTTAATGTTAAACTAATTAACATATTAAACATGTTAAACATATTAACAAGTATTGCTAATATTAAACTAATAAACTTAGTAACAAAGCTAATGTTAAAAAATAATTAACACTCTATGCATGTTAGACAAATTATCAATTTAAAGCATGTTAAACAAATTAACAAATAAATTCAATGTGAAACAAATTATCATTTCAAGCATGTTAAAAAAATTAACAAATAAATTTAATGTTAAAGTATTTTAAATGTCATGCAATTGGGGTAATAATATAATTATATTTTTCATATATAAAATAAATACTAAAGTATATTATGAAAATTAAGTCCATATGACTAATTTTCAAAATTTAGAAGTAATTTAAAAAGAAGCTTATTTAATTTTTAATTTATGTTATGACCCAAATCAATAATTGTCTAAAGCATTTAAAATAAGCCATAAGTCTAAGGGGTCGTTTGGTACAGTGTATAAGAATAATGCTGAAAAGGATGTATTAGTAATGCTGATATTAGTTATGCTTGCATTAGTTATGCTGACATATTTTTTATTCACTGTTTGGTTTGATGTATTAAAGCATTGCACAATTTCTAAAAATATTATTTGCTTACAAAAATAGCCTCATAATAGTTCATCACTTTATCTTTTTAAAGAAACATATGTTGAAGAATTTTTGTATATTAAAATTGTTTAAACAAATTATTTGATTTGTCTACCTATATCGTAGTATAGAACGTAAAATTTCATTTATAAAAAAAATATTCTATATATTTATTTATTTATTAGGGATATAATTTTATTTCTCACTTTCTTGGATCATTTCAAACTTGCATTATATAATAAAATATTTTAATCAAGTATAAATTTTGAAGGACATTTTTGTGCTTAACTAAGTTAATGCATGCATTAAAGCTCATTGCATTGTTAATACCATGGTTTCTTATGTATTAATTATGCATAAGATATTACCAAATATGGTGTATAACTAATGCTTGCATAACTAATGCATAGGTTTAAAAAATGTACCAAACTAAGTATTACTAATACACAAAGCTAACACATATATTATTTTACCTAATGCATCCTACTAAACGACCCCTAAATTTCTTAGGTCTGCTAGAGGCCCATTCAGCTACTTCCTTCAGTAGTCAAAGATTCTAAGTAGGCCTTTAACCCAACAAGAAGAAGACAAGCTTCTGTAAAATGAACAACGAAGCCTATTTTCAGCCCACGCGTTTAACACTAAAAAAACTTTTTTCTTCCTTTTTGTTTTTTTTTAAATTGTTAAAACAGATTTTAAGGGAGAAACCCTAAGTTTCTTTTGTTCTCGGCCTCCTGGCACAAAGCTCTTTTTTTTAATAAAAATATATCATTATTTTAGCATAAGAGAAAGAGAAACTTGTTACGCCCTAGAGTATTACATAGATGTTACATTCGGCAGTATTATATTACAACGATGTTACAACATGTAGTATTGTACGTTGAAAATTGTCGTAGCATAATTTGACCTCAGTTAAAGGACAATAGTATTTTGAGATTATAAGTAATATGCTATTTCAAACAAGTGATAAGCAAAATCTTGAAGGTGAGAGGGTAAGCAAATCGAAGAAAATAAGTTTTTCGTCGAATTTTGACATTATGAAATAAAATATGGTCCAAGTTACAATACCCCGTATTTATGGACTAGTGTCATACAAGGTACCACATGACCATGATAGTAAGGTGTATGAAGTGTGTTAAAAGTGAGTAATATTTCAAGTAATTTGAGATAATTCTTAATTATGTGGATATTTGGTTAATTATAGATTTTGTAGAAAATTAACAAGGTGATTAAGAAATTTTGGATAAAGGCTAAAGGGCCCCAACGTGGCAGCCCATAAAGTCTTGATCAAAGCCTAATATGTGACTCTTAAGTGCACAAAATAAGTGGCACATTTGGGAAATTTATGTGGCCTAGTCATCACAAAAATATGGGGCCCGCATCCAAAAGATTGAAGATACCACTTTAATTTATTTTGAGTCTCTACAATTCAAAGAAGGTTTCAGCAAGAAAAATTTCATCCAAGATCATATATGATAGTAACGTAAGTTACTTCAATTCATACAAGACTTCTTAGCATATTCTAAGAGGGTACAGTACAATCTTTCTCAAGAATATCATACATATTTTTCCCTACTTCGATCCGCCATTACGTGATTTGTCGCAATTGACGTATGTTAGAGAGTTTGTCAAGAGAATCGGCTCAGGTATGTTAAGAATATCCCTTCTTTCTTTTGGCATGATCTATACGACAGAAACGAAACAAGTAAATGCACAATTTTCATAAATGACTCTATTCATGGAAATACTAGAGATGCTTATGTTCGTGATTCCCCATGTGTCATATTATTTTATCATCTGTTCATTGGTCTCAAAAAATACGTAAGTTAATAAAGTTTATTTCATGATATTAATCAGAGACATAATGGTCCTATGACATTCTGAAAGATTTTACACGTACTTCTCATGCATTGCATTCATTTATTCATGCACATTGACCCATAAATAGATGGCGTTATATACGCGTATATATATATATATATATATGGAATATCGAAAAAGATTATGGCGTTATATGCGCACCACCACCTGATCAATTGGTATACATTGATGATTTTACCCACAATGGCCGAGATGATATGTTGGGGTGCCCTTAGAGGCTTGATGATGTTATGAACACATATACACATGCAAAACATGAAATTCATATGCATATGAATGGCACTATAAGTATTTGATGATTCACAGGGTTATACAGACTTTCAGGTTGAGTCATGTACTCTATGTTTCTTCCATGTCTTTTATATACTTATTTATGTGCCTTACATACTCGGTACATTACTCGTACTGACGTCCTTTGTTGGGGACACTGAATTCATGTCGGCAGGTATAGAAAATCAGTTTTACGAGGCCTCATAGTAGGCGAGGTTAGCATCCAGTGAAGGATCGGTAAGACTCCACCTCATTCGGAGTGCAGCCGAGTCATGAGTCATCGTATCAGAATTTTGCTAAAGACTTATGGATAAGCCGGTACCCTATCCTATTTGATGTCAAATACTCTTAGAGTCTTTGTAGATAGAGGTTCATTTTGTACAGTATGTCAGCGGCCTTGACGGTCCATATGTATTCATGTTTCAAGAAACATGGTTCATTGATACAATGTTTTCCCACATATAGTTATATATTAAGAGTTGTGGCCATGTTGGCCGAGTTATCTATTATAGTATGATACAAATGATACGTTACATTGGCACTCGTTTGAGTAAGGTATCGGGTGCCCGTCGCGGCGCATCGGTTTTAGTCGTGACAAAAGTGGTATCAGAGCAGTCCTGTCCTAGGGAGCCTACAAGCCGTGTCTAGTAGAGTCTTGTTTATGGGTGTGTTGTGCACCACACTTATAAGCAGGAGGCTACATGGAATATAAGACTGTCACTCTTTCTTCCTACTCTAGATTGTGTGATAGAGCTCAGTTGTAAGAACTCAATTTCCTAAACTATATCTTTTTCATAATACGATGATGCCTACACCTAGAAAGACGGTTGGTAAAGGATTGAATGCGGTTGTGGATGAGTAGAGTCAAAGGAACTCTATTTTTCATCATGCTTATGATGAGTTAATGTAAGTTCTTCAGCAGATCATGTGTGTACTAGGACAAGTGAGCTTCTGGAAATGATCCCTAAGGCATGAACATATATCCACCCATATGGTATAAAACAACTAGAGAGTCAGAAGGTAGATACAAGTTTTAACAAGTAAACGAAGCAAGATGAAGAAGGGTACGATGTACCTAGTTAGTAGAGATAAAAATTATCTAAGAGAGATATAAGCATTTTGCGTTACCTTCAACAGTAACAGAGTTATGTAGAATTGGTCACACCCATTTCAGTTATGCCCGATGGGGGCTAACAGGTGTAGTTAAGAGAAGGACGGGATATCAGGAATCTGGCTGGGGTTAGAGTAACCCAAAATGGTGAATGGGTTGTTGGTGTTAGTTGACATTTACGAAGGATATTATGAGGGTATTGATGGTAGGCTATAATAACATGTTTTGTCGCTTATTGCACTCTAATTCGCTTCACTTTATTTGTGTTGATATTTAATTGATAATATTTGGCACTATATTGCGTATTTATGCCTTGTAGGAATGATTCCGAGTTATGTAGATGTTGTGGAGATAAATCACACAATTTGAGATTTGAAGTTTGAGTAAAAGCCCAAAGGATTAAGCTGGGATCGTGTTTGGGGGTCGAGGATCACTTATGGATGTCAAAAATCAAGGAATAAGCAACAATTTGAGGAAATGCACTAATATGACGCACCATGATTAGCACAGTGCGACACATCAGTGCAAATGTGTGTCACAAATTTGAGAAGTTTAAAGACTTGTAATTTTTGGGTCTGATAGAAAAAATACACTAATGCTAGGCATAGTGCATGGAATCAGTACTAAATTTTGTCCGAAAAGCTAAGTTCAGAGAGTTTACAACCAAGAAAATAACATTAATGCACGAACGCTGCGTAGCATAGTGCGACGCATGAGAAGTAACAAGTTTGCATGTTTTTCTATTTCAGCTACGAAATGGAGGTTTCGTCTGGGCCCGACCTTACTTGGTATAAATACATGGAATAACGTTATCTTTCTAGGCTTTTAACACATATTCTACCTAAGGAAACTACGGAGGAGATGGAAGGACACAACTATAAGGATTTCATCATTCCTTCCCCGCCCAAGACCGAGTTCGGATTGAATTTATGTTTTCCTATACTTTGATCATATTTGTGATGAATTACTCCGTGTCCATGGAGTAGTTCTCTTTAGAGTTTGATGGATTTGGTGTATTGATGATTGTTTGTAGATTATAACTCTAGTTTTATGTATTGAAGCCTTTTTGGATGATTTAATAGTTGCATCTGTATTCACTTGTTCATCTAATCAAGAGATGCATAACTTGTGACATCTTTGCATTACATTGTTCGTTGAGTTCATTAATTCTTCTTAGTAATCAAAAGTGGCTAGTTGAATAATTTATTAAACCTAGTTAGGAGGATAATCGAAAGAGGTTCTCCTAAAGACCAATCCACTACGCAATCGTGTATATCTTCACAGTGCTTAATTTGGTTCATTTTGTGAGGTTGAGACTTAATCAATAGAGGATTTTCTAATGAACGTGTGAACTAATAATTGAGTGAATTTGAGAGAATCATTTGAACATTAGAAGTGAATTAACTAGAGTTAGATCGTAAATAATTATCTTGTATCTATCCAATCAACACCTATCATCTCCCACTGATAACCTTCCTTGCTTATTCCTTTTTTCAGTTGTTACTAGTCAATAGCTTTAGATTCTTAGTTAATTTTAATATTTTTCATATAAATCTCAACTGTTGATCCTCTTGGATATCAATCAAGCTAGAAACTACGAGAATACTGTTTAACTTCAATCCTTGTGGATATGATATTATGCTATACTATCTTTGATTAGCGAGCATAAATTAAGTGTGTGTTTTGCTCTCATCAGCAAACCAAATTTTGTGGTGGCACTAGCCAAAGTGCGGACCGCACTGAGGGTCGCAATAGGGAAATCTGCAAGTTTGTTGGTCCGAATTTGGGAGCTTATATCATGCAATCTATTACGAATTTAGAGATGATCCAAAAAGGAAAGTTGTTTCCCTTTGAGTCTAGTTTCTAGAAAAGCAAACCGTTTATCATTTGGGAATTTGTACAGAAAGTTATTTTCAATTTACTGAAGACTAGTAGTGCAGTTGATGCAGAAGTACGGCCGCACAATATGGATTGCGGTCGCATAACTTGGATGTGCGGACCAAAACTGTGGGAAATCAGATTTTGTACTATATAAATGAGATTTTTCGACTTTTATTCCGTTCTTCACCACTTTAGAGACATGGGAGCTCGGGTTTGAAGGGTTTCAACCTATACATTCATCTACAAATTGGGGTAAAGGATTCTAACATATATCTATGAGATTTACATGAATCCATCACTATATTTAAAATCAAAACATGGAATCTAACAAGAGAAATTAGGGTTTTGTCAAAATGTTTCTGAAGTAAATAATTGAGTTTTGAACATCGATTCAGAATCATATTAGGGTGAAATTACTACGATTGGTTCGTAATTGAGTGGCTTGTCAGATTTAATGAGTTTTTCGGGTTGCGAGGTGCGAGCCCAGGTTTGACTTTTGATTGACTTTGGTCTTTTGATTAAATATTCCACCATTATCAATTGGGTTTGTTTCATTTGGAATTATTTGATGTTCTTAAGTTTCTATTGGCTAGTTTCGAACTATTCGGTGGTCGGTATGCGCGAGGTGGCATTTCTAGAGTATTTTTTGGCTTGCTTGGTATTGTATTCGGCTTGTTTGAGGTAAGTAACATTTCTAAACTTTGTGTTGAGGTTATGAACCCCTAATATACGCGGTATGTGTTTGGTGTTCAGGTGACACATATGCTAGGTGACGGGCGAGTGGGCGTACGCCGTGTGAATTATGACTCGGTTAATTGTGTGGTACTGTGTATTTACATCTATCCATGAAATTTCCACGTGCCAAAGCAATTCAGTTATTATCTATGTTAGAAACCATGTTTATGCTATATGTTTGTTACAACCTATAGTCACATACATTTGTTCATGCCATAAGTTAGTCGATGTAAATCTGAGAAGAAATTATCTTTGAGATGATAAGAAATTAATCCTATTGGTCTTAAATGATACAAGAGTGTATAGGGGTGGTTAACAAGTATTCGAAGTTAAACGAATCAAGGATGTTATAACCCGTATTTTCGGGTAAATCTAGGGGTGCTTAATATTCTCGAGAGGTCATGTTTTAAGGTATTTTAATCATATATCTGTATCATAAATCTTGAAGTCAAACGAGTTATGAAAAAAAAGTCGACAAAAGTTGTTGCAACTTATGTTCATAATTATACTTAAACGTTAGGTATAATGTTACTAAGATTTTCTCCCAATTCACTTTGAATTACAGGGTAATCTACAGATCTACGAGTCTGTTTCCAATGCATTATATAGTTCGTTGATACGATCTCGGAATATAGAGATGTTCGCATTTTTGCGAACTGCGCCAAGCAGCTCTCTATGGGAGCCATATAGGCAGTTTAAAACATATTGATATATACAAGATGCCTCAACCCCGTTTTTAGTCATTCTTTTTCAGTATATTCAGACTTTAGAACCGTAAAAACACTCTCTCAAGTTTCTCTCATTCTCACGACCCAATTTTCCCTTCGTTGGGTATCGTGATGGTACCTAGTATTAGGGACTAGGTAAGCCTAACACATATTTAATAACAACAATAATAATAATGGAAACCTAACAGTCTCGATATAGAAATCTTTACAGAATTTAAAATTTTTTCCCCCAAAACCGGTAGTACAAGTCATAAGCTCTACAGAGTTTACTCTAAATTCAAAATACAACTGTTTGAAAGTAAGTAAAAACAATGTAAATACAGAATAGAAAGGTCACTCCGAAGCCTGCGAACGCAACGGCAGGCTTACCTTGAGTCTCCTCAGCAAGGATCCATACAGCTACTAACGACTAATACCTGGATCTACAAAAAAATTTGCAGAATTGTAGTATGAGCATACCACAACGGCGCCTAGTAATTATCAAAACTAACCTCAGTGAAGTAGTGACGAGGACTAGTCAAAACACCCACTGGTCTAATAAACTGAACAGGCATAAATATAGGAATGGCAATGTCACGACCCCACATCTAAACCAGTCGTCATGGCACCTATCGTGGAACTAGGCCAGCCAAAACCACACTCAAATCGTATTAATCTTCCATTTACATCATTACTAAACTGATAACCCATAAAGATTACTTTTAAACATTTTTAAAACAGATAAAGCTACACCAAATATTAAATACATCCTCGAGATCCAGGAGTCACCGTTCATGATCATCTACATAAAATATACAACTCTAAAAAAATAAACTCTATAATAGTAAGTGGGAGAGACCAGGACTGCGGACGCGTGCATCTACCTCGCCAAATCTCCGAAAAGTCTCTAGAACAGATGCACAGCTCAGTCTGCCCTAACACCTGGATCTGCACAGAAGGTGCAGGGAGTAATGTGAGTACGCCAACTCAGTAGCAATGAAAATAAATCAGATCTGGTCAGTAAGAAACACATAAAATCAAATCATCATTTCACAATGAGCACAACCTTTCTTTCCAACAATGTATACGTTAAATTATCACGCTTAAAAGCCGATTTCAGTAGAAATAATTTGGAAATATACTTGCCAATAGTTTCAACAAAACTTTCAATAAGTTTAGTGTAAAAATGATAAAAATAGTAAAAATCCCCTCGGGCAAAACATATTTCATAAGTTCAGAGTGGAAGTGGTAAAATCATAAGTAGCCCCTCGGGCAAAAATATTTATCAGAAACTGCCCCTCGGGCATACCTCACAGTCACTCATAATCAGCCCCTCGGGCAACCTCAAAGTCAATCATACCTCCCAATCACTCGTCACTCGGCACTCTCACTCAGTAGGTACCTGCGCTCACTTGGGGTGTGTACAGAGTCCGGAGGGGTTCCTTCAACCCAAGCACTAATATCAAGCCACCTCGTGGCATATCATATCCTCACAATTAGGCCCTCGGCCTCACTCAGTCAGCAACTCTCAAAAAACCCTCGGGCGTATCAGTAAAACGGGGTACTCGACCTAAAATCATCATTTTATATCTCAAAATAGTGTAAATAAAGATGAGTTTCGAAATCAGTTAAATATAACATGACTGACTGTAAGTCATACGTCAACACAGTGAGGAAATAGCATTTAAAAGCTCCAAGGGGTATAAACAAGTCGGCGCAAGTCCCCAAACATGGCTTACAACCCAATTATAACAATAGTTCTTAGAACACAATTTAACATATGATTTAGAGTGAAATACCCAACTCAACAGTTTCTGCGGAGAGAACCAAGCCCAAATCCCAAAAAAATAGTGCATGCCACACACTCATCATCCGGCATGTGCGCCACTCAAAAAGTAGTGAGAAAATACAAAGTTCGGGGTTCCATACCTTCAGGACAAGATTTATAGTCATTACTTACCTCCACTGGGCCAAAATATTAATCTGTGATGCTCTTGCCCCTCGAATCGGCTCCCGATTGCTCCGGATCTAACCAAAACCAAATTAACATCATCAATATACGCTAAATGAACAAGGCTCATAAAAAATTATCAATTTTAGGCACAATTCCTGAAATCGGCCAAACTCGAACCCAGGGCCCACGTCTCAGAATTTGATAAAAATCACAAAACTAGAATCCTCATTCCCTCACGACTCTACCCATACAAAATTTACCAAAATCCGACCTCAATTGCCCACTCAAATCTTCAAAAGAAATTTCCAATTCTCCCTCCCATTGTTTTCCAAATTTCTACTTTAATTCCTCAAATTGCATGGTAAAAATCAAGACGAATTCACGAAATTAAACCAAAAGTGATTGAACAACACTTACCACAAGAATCCCACTGAAAATCTCGTCCAAATTCTCCTTCCCCCGAGCTCTCTAATGGAATATTGAGTTATGGCCAACAACCCCTGCTTAGAACTTAAGAATTGTCTGCCCAGGTCTCTGTCTTCACTGCGATCGCGGGAGTTCCCACGCGATCGCGAAGAACAAGTATGCTGCCCCATAAAATTACCCTATGCGATCGCAGAAATACACACGCAATAGCGATTCGGCAGGAAATAAACCCATGCGATCGAGAACCACCCTACGCGATCGCAAAGAACAACGGCTCAGCCCCATCACGCGCCCTTCAACTCTATGCGAACGCGAACAACACCACGAGACCGCACTGCACAACAACCTCACACTCACGCGATCGCGACCTCTACCACGCGATCGGGTATAACAAAAATCCTTCCATCCCCAGCAAGGCCTATGCGATCGCAAACATCCTCCCGCGATCGCATAGAAGGAAACCAGAAACTCACACCAGCAAAATCTGCCAAGTTTTTAAGCCAAGAGTTGGTCAATTAACCACCCGAAACACACCTGATGCCCTCGGGACCTCAACCAAACATACCAACACATCCCATAACCTTATTAAAACTTAGTCGAGCCTTCGAAACACCAAAATCACATCGAATTCAAGCTTATGAACTTTGAAACTTCTAAATTCCGCCAATGATGCTGAAACCAACCATAACACGTCCGAATGACCTGAAAATTTGCACACATATCCAAAATGACATTACAAACCTACTCCAACTTCCGCAATTCCAGTCCGACCCCGATAGCCTATTTTCCACTGCCGACCGGAAATTGCCAAAAACTAACTTTCGCCAATTCAAGAAAAATTCTACACCGGGCATCAAAACCACATTCCGAACACACTCCTAAGTCCCAAATCCATAAACTCCACATTCTGTGGTCGTTTACCGCTAAGTCAAGTACCAGTTTACTTTTCCAACTATTAAGACAATTAAGAGACTAAGTTTCTCTGTTCTCACCACGACCACTCCGAGCCCGAACCAACCGACTAAACACAGCATAAATAGGCTAAGCAACATATGATAAAGCAGGGTAATCTCATGGAACGACTGGTCGGGTCGTTACATCCTCCCCCACTTAAACATGTGTTCCTCCTCGAAGGTGCCAGGAGTTGCTCTCCAACACCATCAAACTATCGCGTAACCTCACCATGCACATACTCGAGGGTGATCCCACGTCACCCTATTACATATAGGTCCAATAGCACAACACAGTTGAAATTTTGAAATCCAACCTGACCCATAAATCTTAGAACCAAATTTCCATTTCTTAAGTTATATACAAAATCAAAATTCCACAACTATAAACTGAATAAATCTTAACACGCTGAATAAAGCCATACATGTAACCCCAGATGCAATCACATAATATACCGCATGACTCAAACACTCATAGCAGTAACCCCTAATCATAATAGCTGCCCAAACAACCCAATACCGCTACGTAACCTCTTATGAAGAAATGCCTTGCTCTAACGCTTTCATATACTATCGATGAGGAAAGAAACACGTAGAAACTAGCAACCATTCGTCCGATCAGTCAGACATGAAGCTCCCCTTTCCCAAACATATCAGATTTCTAGGACGACTCACTATATTTATCCTTCCAACTATGCAATAGTCAATTCTGACATTATCCATTCTAGGTCCAATGACCTCTTCTCATCCAACACGACAATATTGATGTCATGACACATCAATACAATTCAAGTCGCGCCTGAGCACTTCATGCAATCAATAGCAACATCTAAATGTAATTAAATTATATAAAAGATTCAAACGAGATGTCACGACCCCAAATCCTAAATCCTAAATCGACCGTGATGGCGCCTATCGTGGAACTAGGCTAGCCAATAATCACAGGTTTACAGTTCTTTCAAAGAACCCAACCAATTTCAATAATTTCATAAAGTATATAGAATTTACTAAATCCAATAGGCAAAATAAACAGTTAAACAGTCCAACCAACCCCAAAACCCGGAGCCAACATGTAATGAGCATCTAAGAAAAATATGCCAAAAGGTATACTATTATAATACAAAACCTCCGAATGAACAACTAGATACAACAAAGAATGGAAAACAGAGATGCTGCGGACAATGAACAACTACCTCTATATCCCTCACTCCGGCTTCGCACGGAATAGATAGATAATGCTAGATATCTGCACCTAAATCTGCACATAAGGGTGTAAGGAGTAATGTGAGTGCGCCAACTCAGTAGTAATGAAAATAAATCAAGTCTAACCGGCAAGAAAACACATAAAAATCAATATCATCAATTCACAATATGCACAACCTTCCTTTCCAACAATATATATACTTAGATATATGACATCATCATGCCTTAAAACCAACTTCAGAAAATCCTTTGAAAAATCTATTTTCAACAATTTCAAACCAAATGATTTAGTATGAAAATGAAATAAATCATAAGTAGACCCTCGGGCAAAAACATGAATCATAAATCACCCATCGGGCAGAACAACACTCAGCACCTCACAGCCACTCAGTATCAGCCCTTTGGGCAACCTCATTGTCACTCATTCTTCCCAATCACTCATCACTCGACACTCAGCACTCAGCACTCAGCACTCAGTAGGTACCTGCGCTCATTACGGGTGTGTACAGACTCCGGAGGGGCTCCTTCAGCCCAAGCGCTAATATCAAGCCACCTCGTGGCGTATCATATCCTCACAAATCAGTCCCTCGGCCTCACTCAGTCAGAACCTCTCAAAAGCCCCTCGGGCATATTAGTAAAACGGGGTACTCAACCCAAAACATCATTTTTTTAGACCTCAAAGTAGTGTAAATGAGGCTGAGTTTCGAAAACAGTAAAAACAATGTGACTGAGTGAAATCATCCATAAACAGTGAGGAAATAGCAGTAAAAAGGCCTCAAGGGGTCTAAACAAGTCCGCACGAGGACCTAAACATAGCTTATAGCCCAAATATAGCAATAGTCTTTACAACACAGTTTGACATATGATTTAGAGTAAAATATGCAACTGAATATTTGTCGCGGATAGGACCAAGTCCAATCCAAAAATCAGTACACGCCATATACTCGTCATCCGACATGTGCGCCATTCTAAAAACCGTGACAAATATGGAGTCCAGTGTTTCATACCCTCAGGACAAGATTTATAACCATTACTTACCTCCACCGGGCCACAACACTAATCCGCGATGCTCTTGCCCCTCAAATTGGCTCCCAATTCCTCCGGATCTAACCAAAACCATTTTAACATCATCAATATTTGCTAAAAGAACACTACCCAATCGAAAACTATCAATTTACAGAAAAATCTCAAAATTCGGTCAAACCCGAGCCCCGGGCCCACATCTCGAAATTCTATAAATTTTACATCACTAGAAACCTCGTCGTCCCACGATTATACACATACCAAGAAAACCACAATCGGAGCACAATTGCTTACCCAAATCGCCAAAAGAATTTTCCAATCCTCCTCCCATTTTTGAAATTTTTTTTCTAATTTAATCCTTCAAATTACAAGCCTAATCCGAACAAAATAGCATAGAAACGACTTTAATAATCCGGGAACTTACCTCCACCGAAGACCCTCGAATTCTCTCTTTAATTTGCCCTCAAATAAGCTCCAACCGCATGCAACAATGGTAAAATAACCAAAATTTCATGGAAGAACTCTTTTATACTGCTCTACCCAGCTAATCCGCACCTACGGACCTTTCATCGCACCTGTGGACCCGCACCTGCGGTCCCAGGTGCGCACATACAAAATCCCACTAATGGACCAATTCTCGCACCTGCGATCTCTTCTCTGCACCTGCGGCTTTGCAGGCGCGACCAACTCTTCGCACCTGCGGACTCCTCCTGCCCAGCCTCCTTTGGCACCTGCGAAGTTGCACCTGCGGCTACCCAGCCGCATTTGCAGCCACACCAGAAGCTTTACACCATCAGCCATTTGCTGCAAATTCCTGAGTTCAAAACTCTGCCAACCATTTGAAATCAATCCCGAGCACCTCGGGGCCCCAACCAAACATACCAACACACCCCATAGCATCATTCAACTTTAGTCGAGCCTTCGAAACACCAAAAACAACATGAAAACACCAAAATTACATCAAATTCAAATTTATGAACTTCGAAACTTCTATATTTCGCCAACGATGTCGTAACCAACCAAAACACCTTCGATTGACCTAAAACTTTGCACACATATCCAAAATAACATTATAAACTTGCTCCATTTTCCGGAATCCCATTCTAACCCCGCTTGCCTATTTTCCACTGCCAACCGAAAATCGCCAAAAACTAACTTTCGCCAATTCAAGCCTAAATATACACCGGACATCAAAACGTAATTCCGAACACACTCATAAGTCCCAAATGACCTAAAGAAGCTATATGAGCCATAAAATTCGCATTCCGAGGTTGTTTACTAACAAGTCAACTATCAGTTGACTTTTTCAACTATTAGGCTACTTTAAGAGACTAAATGCCTCAATTCTCACCATGACTACTCCGAATCCAAACCAACTTACCCAACACAACATAAACAGGCTTAGCAATATATGATAAAGCAGAAATGGGGGAAACGGGGTAAATCTCACGGAACGACCGGCCGGGTCGTTACATCCTCCCCCTCTTAAACAAATGTTCGTCCTTGAACGGGTCTAGAAACATACTTGGAGTCTCGAATAAGTGAGGATATATTTTCCGCATATCCCGCTCGGTCTCCAAGGCGGCATCCTCCACCGGCTGCCCTCTCCACTGAACCTTCACTGAAACTATATCCTTAGACCTCAGCTTTTTGACCTGTCGACCCAAAATAACCACTGGCTCTACCTCATATGACATATCACCCTCGAGCTAAACCGTGCTGGAGTCCAAAACATGAGACGAGTCACCAACATACTTTCGGAGCATCGAAACATAGAACACCGGATTAATACTCGATAAACTGGGAGGCATAGCAAGTCTATAAGCCTCTGAGGCACCTCAAAAGGCCCGATAACCCGAGGACTCAGCTTTCCCCTCTTTTCGAATCTCATAACACCCTTCATAGGTGACACCATCAGCAACACCTTATCCCCAACCATGAAAGACACATCTCGGACCTTTCGGTCCGCATAACTCCTCTGCCTAGACTACGCTGTGTGAAGCCGCTCCTGAATCAACTTCGCCTTAGCCAACGCATCCTGAACCAAGTCTGTGCCCAATTTTTCTAGCTCTCCCGACTCAACCAACCAACCGGAGATCTTCACCTCCTACCATATAAACCGTCATACGGAGCCATGTGGATACTCGACTGATAACTGTTATTATATGCAAACTGCGCGAGTGACAGAAATTGGTCCCATGAACCCCCAAAATCAATGACACAGGCACACAACATATGCTCCAAAATCTGAATAGTACGCTCCGACAGCCCTTCGGTATGAGAATGAAATGATGTGCTCAACTCGACCTGAGTACCCAACTCTCTCTGTACGGCTCTCCAAAATAGAGATGTGAACTGCGTACCTCTGTCGGAAATGATAGAAACTGGAACCCGACGCAATCGGACAATCTCCCTGATATAAATCTCAGCTAACCGCTCCGAAGAATAAGTAGTACCAACAGGAATGTAGTGCGCGGGCTTGGTCAGCCGATCCACAATAACCCATATAGCATCAAACATACTCGAAGTCCGTGGGAGTCCAACTACGAAGTCCATGATCGCTCCCACTTCCACTCCAGAATATCAAATCTCTGAAGCAATCCACCTGGTCTCTAGTGTTCAAACTTGACCTGCTGACAGTTGAGACACCGAGCCACAAACTCAACAATATCTTTCTTCATCCGCCTCAACTAATAATGCTGCCTCAAATCCTGATACAGCTTTGCGGCACTCGGATGGATGGAATACCGCGAACTATGGGCCTCAGCTAGAACCAAATCTCGAAGCCCATCTACATTGGGCACGCAAATCCGACCCTGCATCCTCATGACCCCATCATCACCAATAACCACATCCCTGGCATCGCCGCGGCGGACCTTGTCTTGAAGAACAAGAAAATGTGGATCATCATATTGGCGTGCTCTAATCTGATCGTAAAGAGAAGACCTGGAGGCTACACAAGCCAATACCCCTGGGGGCTCTGATAGATCCAATCTCACCAACTGACCCGCTAAAGCCTGGACATCAAGGGCTAATGGCCGCTCTGCTACTAGAAGGTAGGCTAGACTCCCAAAACTCTCTGTTCTGCGACTTAGGGCATCGACCACTATATGGGCCTTCCCCGGATGATATAGAATAGTGAGGTCATAATCCTTGAGAAGATCCAACCCCCTCATCTGACAAAAATTCAGATCCTTCTACTTAAGCAGATGCTGCAAACTACGGTGATTATTGAAAATCTCAAAATGCACTCCATACAAATAATGACGCCAAATCTTCAAGGTGTGAACAATAGCTGCTAGCTCAAGATCGTGCAGTAGATAATTCTTCTCGTGCACCTTCAACTGCCTGGACGCATAGGCAATCACCCTACCGTCCTGCATCAAAACCGCTCCAAGGCTAACTCTCGAGGCATCATAGTAAACTGTATAAGAACCTGAGACTAGGTGCCATCACGATACCCAACCTGAGACTAGGTGCCATCACGATCTCCGTACCAAAATGCACGTGCTCACACAATCAAAATCTCAGCACTCAAGCCATAGACAAAACCCGGCCTCAAGTTCTCCAGACTGGCCCATTATCAACTTGCTAAAATCAATCTCGCAACTCATACATGGGAATCACAAGCCGTCGATGCACAACTGATATCGAGCGCTCACATGCGCATTCATATAAATGAAAGGAATTCAAAGAGGTACGCTTTTCGCTGAATAAATTGATTCGCACGACAAGAATTCAAGAATGTGAGATTTTTCCTTATGGTTCTGTAGCCTATCAAAGAAAAGTACAGACGTCTCCGTACGAATCCGCAAGACTCTACTAAACTTGCTCATGACTGGTGAGTCCTATGCAACCTAGTGCTCTGATACCAACTTGTCACGACCCCAAAACTACCCCGGCCGTGATGGCACCCATCGTGATACTAGGCTAGCCAATTATACGAGAATAACATAAAGGATTTATATTTAATACACAAATTTCCAATATTTCATAATAATTTCCACTTTTTTAAGTATTTTTTTAAACAGACTAAGATATGTCGAATAACAGATACACGCCAAAATCCCGGAGTCGCTGGTCACGAGCATCTAAAATAATCATACAAGTCTGACACAATATCTCTAACGCAAGATAAGTCTAAGAGATGCAAATACTACATTAGTAAGAAGGAGAAAGCAGGGTTGCGGACACGTGCAGCTACCTCACAACATCTCCGACAGTCCCTGCGACAGTTAAATACATCACTCCACATGAGCACCTGGATCTGCATAAAAGGTGCATGGAGTAATGTGAGTATGCCAACTCAGTAGTAACAATGTAATGACCTGGCCGGTTGTTCCGTGAGATTAACTCTGTTTCCCCCATTTATGCTTTATCATATATTTCATAGCCTATTTATGTTGTGTTGGGTCAGTTGGTTTGGGTTCGGAGTGGTCATGGTGAGAATTGAGGCACTTAGTCTCTTAAAGTAGCCTAATAGTTAAAAAAGTCAACTGAGAGTTGACGTATTGGTAAACAACCTCGGAATGCAGATTTTATGGATCAGATAGCTTTGTTAGGTTATTTGGGACTTAGGAGTGTGTTCGGAATGAATTTCTGATGTCCGATGTAGAATTACACTTGAATTGGCGAAAGTTAGTTTTTGGCAATTTTCGTTCGGCAGTGGAAAATAGGCTATCGGGATCGGAATGGAATTTTGAAAGTTGGAAAAGGTTTGTAATATCATTTTGGATATGTATGCAAAATTTTAGATCAATCGGAGGTGTTTTTGGTATGTTTCGGTATCGTTGGCGAAATTTAGAAGTTCAAAGTTCATAGGTTTGTTGATGTAATTTTGGTGTTTTTGTATTATTTTTGGTGTTTCGAAGGCTCGAGTAAGTTTTAATGATGATATGGGGTGTGTTGTATGTTTCGTTGAGGTCCCTAGAGCCTCGGGTATGTTTTGACAAGTTAACAGATCATGTTTGGATGTTGGAAGTTGCAAATTCTGATGATGTTCTGTTCTGGTGTCCATCTATGTGATCGCGTGGGTAAGAATGCGATCGCATAGGCTTGTTGGGGGTAGCATGGGATTTATGCAGTCGATCGCGTGGGTGGAGGCCGTGATCCCGTAGAGTGGGTTCTGTGTGCAGTGCGATCGCGTGTGTAAGGTCCGCGATCGCATAGGGTGTTCTGAGGCGCGTGAGGGGATGGGTGTTTTAGCTATGCGAACGCATTGAGAGGGCAGGTCTGTGCATTGCTGGGAGTGCGACCGCGCTGAGGAAAATAAATGGCTGGGTAGAATATTTTAAAGGCCATTTGTGCGAGATTAGCGCATTTCTTTCCTCTATTTGTGAATGAGTTGAGAGCTATTTGAGAGGGATTTGAAGGGGAAATCAAGGGAATCACTTGGTGTTAAGGTTTTCAACTTCATAACTCATTTACATGTCTTTTTCTAAGTAATTAAACCGGAAAATTTGTTGGAATTAAATCCAAATTTGGGGAAGAAGGTGCATGGAAATTAGGATTTTCTTTTGAGAATTTGAGTGGGCAATTGTGGTCCCATTTTAGTGTTCTTGGTATGTATAGAATTGTGGGAGGACGAGGGTTCTAGTGATGTAAATTTTATCGAATTCTGAGATGTGGGCCCGAGGCTCGACTTTGGCCAAATTTCGAGATTTTTGTATAAATGGATAGTTTACGATTGAGTTGTGTTCCTTTAGCATATATTGATGATGTTAAACTGGTTTTGGTTAGATTCGGAGCAATCGGGAGCCAATTTTTAGGGGCAAGAGCATCGCGGATTAGTGTTGTGGGCTGGTGGAGGTAAGTAATGGTTATAAATCTTGTCCCGAGGGTATGAAACCCCAGACTCCATATTTCTCATTGTTTTTGGAATGGCGCACATATCGGATGACGAGTATGTGGCGCACCCTAATTTTTGGATTGGACTTGGTCCTTTCCACGGTAACTATTGAGTTGCGTATTTACTCTAAATCATATGTTAAACAATGTTCTAAAGACTATTGCTATATTTGGGCTATAAGCTATGTTTGGGGCCTCGTGCTGACTTGTTTAGAGCCCTTGGAGCTTTTTACTGATATTTCCTCACTGTTTATTGATTATTTACACTCAGTCGCATTGTGCTTACTGTTTTTGAAACTCATCCTGGTTTACACTATTTTAAGATATAAAATGATGTTTTGGGTCGAGTACCCCATTTTTACTGATACGCCCGAGGGGCTTTTGAGAGGTTCTGACCGAGTGAGGCCGAGTGCCTGATTGTGAGGATATAATAAGCAACGAGGTGGCTTGATATTAGCGCTTGGGCTGAAGGAGCCCCTCCGGAGTCTACACACCCCTAATGAGTGCAGGTACCTACTGAGTGCTGAGTGCTGAGTGTCGAGTGCCGAGTGCCGAGTGATGAGTGATTGGGTGGCATGAGTGACAGTGAGGTTGCCCGAGGGGTTGATACTGAGTGGCTGTGAGGTTCTGAGTGATGTTCTGCCCGAGGGGCGATTTATGATTCATGTTTTTTCCCGAGGGGCTACTTATGATTTATTTCATTTTTTTTACACTAAATCTTTCGGTTTGAAATTGTTGAAAAACACATTTTTCAAAGGATTTTTCTGAAGTTGGTTTTAAGGCATGATGATTTCATATATCTATGTATATATTGTTGGAAAGAAAGGCTGTGCATATTGTGAATTGATGATCTTGATTTTTATGTGTTTCTTGCAGCTCAGACCTGATTTATTTTCATTACTACTGAGTTAGTGTACTCACATTACTCCCTGCACCCCAGTGTGCAGATTCAGGTGCAGATACCGAGCATTAGCTATCTATTCCGTGCGGGGCCAGAGTTCGGGATATAGAGGTAGCTGTTCAGCGTCCGCATCATCTCTGTTTTCCCTTCTTTTGTTGTATCTAGCTATTCGTTCAGAGTTTCTGTATTATAATAATATACCTTTGGCATATTTTTCTTAGATGCTCATGACATATTGGCTCCGGGTTTTGGGGTTGGTTGGACTGTTTAATAGTTTATTTTGCCTAATTGATTTAGTAAATTCTATATACTTTATGAAATGCTTGCAATTGGTTGGGATTTTCGAAAGAAACTATAAATATGTGATTATTGGCTAGCCTAGTTCCACGATAGGCGCCATCACGACCGGTTTAGGATTCGGGGTCATGACAAGTTGGTATCAGGGCCTAGGTTACATAGGACTCAACAGTCATGAGCAGGTTTAGTAGAGTCTTGCAGATCGGTACGGATACATCTGTACTTATCTTCGAGAGGCTGCGGAACCCTTAGGAACAATCTCATTTTTATTGAATTCTGTCGTGCCATTGTTTTTGATTCCGGAAATCTAAACTTCTGTTGTTTCCTTCTCTCACAGATGGTGAGGACTCGCGCTACCGATCAGGATGATCAGCCGCTAGCTAGACCATTGAGAGGTCGAGGCCGTGGTAGAGGTAGGGGCCAGCCAAGGCAGTGCGATTTGATCCCCCTACTGTTTCGGGTCAGATTTGCGCCACATATACTCCAGTAGGGCAGGCTCAGGCCGTTGTCACGGTGTGTACCACCCTTGCTCAGGCCGTTGCCACTACTTCTCATGTCGGTGGGGGGGGGG
>ML372385.1:0-29930 GCA_005239525.1 Nicotiana knightiana
AATTCACACTCCTAGACTTTTAAGCCCAATGCTTAAAGTCTTTAAGCCCAATGCTTAAAGTCTAACAAGAGCTGCTAGAAAATTAGTGATATCTCAAAAGGTAATGTCCATCTTGGTTTGAAAAATCTGTTGTCTTTCAAATATTATTTATATTTACTTATTAGTTAGTAAATTATTTTACATTTAATAGAGTCAAACTAGTTGTCATTTATCCGTTATCTAGTCGTTGGGGCAACACCTACATAAACGTGGTCTTTGGAGAGCTAAAGACGCATTTTTCTAATACAACTTTCTGAATCATCTTTTCCTCCAATATACTGGGTTCTTTCTTGAATTTTCTGCTAGTTTTGTTCCTAGTTTAATAACTAAAAGAGCTTGTTGAATCAAGGGGGATACGCCAAAGTTTATTCATGATTGTGTGGGCGAAATATCCTCAAGGACAGTATCCTTTACACACCTCAAGCTAATTCTTATTCTCCACAATCAATATTTTTCCAACACGAGTTACTGTATGAGTTAAGCCGAATTCAATAATTTTGGTTCAAAATTTATTTTTGTTTCAAGAAAATCTATTTAATATGTACAAATCACTAATTTAGACCCCAATAACTTAATAGGACTAAAGTCCAAACATATAAGCTTCAAATTTTGCCCCTATGTCTATGTGCATCTCTCTCTCTCTCCCTCTCTCTTTATATATATGTTTGGATCACAATTTTATGAAACAACATAGTTTTACTAGATATATAAGTTTCAACTATAAAGTGATATATATTACTTTAGAGAGTATTAGCAATTTTACAGACTATAAAGATTAGTTAGAAATACAATTAACTCTTTGCAAAAGACCAAAAGCTGGCAAATTAAACAACCCAGAACTTAAAAATCATATTATTTCAGAAATAGAAACATTCAACGTAGAAATTGTAACGACCCGGTCGGTCGTCCCGTAGAATTTGCATTATTGTTGTTGTTATTGCCTTGTCATAGGTTGGTTATACTGTTATTGATGTGTTAGAGTTGGTAGGCTTGAAATCAGAATGGTTGTAGTGAGAGTTTAGTCACTTAGTCTTTAAAAATAGCTTTAGAATTGGAAAAAGTAAACTGAGATTTGACATATCGGGAAACGACCTCGGAATGCGGATTTTATGGCTCAGATAGCTTCGTTAGGTGATTTGGGACTTAGGAGTGTGTTCAGAATATTTTTGTGATGTCCGGTGTAGAATTAGGCTTGAATTGGCGAAAGTTAGTTTTTGGTGATTTCCGATTGGCAGTGTAAAAAAGGCTATTGGGGTCGGAATGGAATTCCGGAAGTTGGAACAGGTTTGTAATGTCATTTTGGATATGTCTGCAAAATTTCAGGTCGATCGGAGTTGTTTTGGATAGTTTCGGCATCATTGATGGATTTTCGAAATATCAAAGTTCTTAGGCTTGAATCCGATGTAAATTTGGTGTTTTGATGTTAGTTTTGGTTTTTGAGTGCAATTAAGCTTGAATGATCATATATGATATGTTGGTATAATTGGTTGGGGTCCCGAGGGGCTCGGGATTGATTTCGGATGGTTAACGAAAATTCAGAGTTGAAAAAATGCAGCAAACAGCTGCTGAAGTTTTCCCACAGTGATTTCCGCACCTGCGGAAGTTTGACCGCAGGTGCGGGCCCGCAAGAGCGAGAAGGGCACCGCAGGTGCGGAAGATTGGTTGGGTGAGAAGTTTCCGCAGGTGCAAGTAAGTTGCCGCACCTGCGAGGCCGCAGGTGTGGGAGGTCGATCGCAGGTGCGGAGTTGGGACGTTTAATGAAAAGTCGTAGGTGCGGTTGTTTTGACCACAGGTGCGAGTTAGGGGCCGCAGGTGCGGAACACCTGGGCAGAAGGTATAAATTAAAACCCTTCCGCGACTTAAACCTTATTTTACACTATTGTTGTACGGGAAAGAGCTTTGGGGACGAATTTTGAAGAGGTAAATCCTTGTTCTTCGTAGAGGTAAGTGTTTTGATTATTAAAACTCGATCATGGATGATTATAGAACATAAAACCAGTGTAAATTCATGGAAAATCAGTAGAAAAATTGGATTTTTGGGCTTGAGATTATGAGACCTTTAAGGGTCGATTTGAGGGGTCAAACGAACTCCGATTTTAGTGTTCTTTATATGTACGGACTCGTGAGATGATGAAGAAAAGTTTGGTATAAAAAATTTTGAGTTTAGGGACGTGGGCCTAGGGGTCGGGTTTTGACCAAATTCGGATTTTTGAGATAAATTAATATTTTTCGATTGGAATTCACTCCTTAAGCATAATTTGATGATAAAAAAATCTGAACTTGGTATATTTAGAATACTCAGAGGCATGATTTAGAGGCAAAGGCACTGCGGAATAGTATTTTAGCCGGTTTTGAGGTAAGTAACATTTCCAAACTTGATTCTGAGGGTTCGAAACCTCGAGCTAAATGATTTATGACTATTGTTGAGGTGACGCACATGCCAAGTGACAGGCGTGAGGGCCTGCAACAGGTATTTGTGGCCTGGATTATCCCATGTCCCCGCTTAGTGATTATTCCATGATGATATTGTGCATCTATTAATGTGGTAATTGTGAACATGTTAGAAATCAGGTTAACTATAAATGCTAGGCTTCACGCCGGAAAATCTAAGACCTAAGTGGTCGTATATTGTTGTCTCATGTTGTGATTATTTGATGTCATATACTCAGTCTTGTTATAGCATATCATTTCATATCGTAGGCTCAGTATTGTTAATTACATGCATATTTATCATTGTTTCGGGCTGATGGAGGCATTTGTGATGCATGTGAGTGAGATTGAAGAGTAATGACTGAGTGAGGCCGAGAGCCTGTTATTGAGACAGGTATGAGAATGGACTGCACACTGTAGTGATATTTAAATCATGCCTTCGTTGGCTTGATATGGTGCTTGGGCCACTAGGGCCCCTCCGGATTCTTTACACCCCCAGTGAGCGCAGTGATATTGAGGGATGGATCTTCCCTGGGCATGGACCTTGTCCGAAGTGATATTGAGGGATGGATCTTCCCTGGGCATGGACCTTGTCCAAAGTGATATTGAGGGATGGATTTTCCCTGGGCATGGATCTTGTCTGAAGTGATATTGAGGGATGGATCTTCCCTAGGCATGAATCTTGTCTGAAGCTGATGTTATGAGAGGGATGGATCTTCCCTGGATATGAAAATTGTCCGAGTGTTGTATTCCGGAGATGAATCTTCTCCGTAAGGGCTGGACTGGCCTTTTTCCTCAGTACATAGTGACTACGGTCACCGGTGTTTATGCATATTCCGGATGGAACTTCCCTGGGCCTGAGAGCCATATATAGTACTGAGTGGACTTCTGTGGGAGAGTTATGATCACTATGTGCATATTCATACTGGTTTCATAACATATATTTTATGATGGCATGTAGAGTATACTGGCATACCACGCATATTTACTCATCCTGATAAACTGCTAGCATGTCTAAATTCTGTATATTATTTATTGTAATATAATTGAGGTTTTTGTCCGTCACTACTTCTTAGCCCATAGTTTGGGTTCGTTACTTCTGAGTCGGTGTACTCACGTTACCCCCTGCATCTTGTGTGCAGATCCAGGTACACCGGGACCTGGTAGCGGATATTGAGCAGCGATCAGCGTTTCTATTGGAGTTGTCGAGGTAGCAGCTGGCGATCGCGACCTCGTCTTCTCTTTCTTATTCTACCTGTTGTTCTTTATTTTGAGACAATGTTGTCCATTTCTCCTTTTTATTTGCTTTATGTTATAGTAGCTCATGATTGAGTGACACCAGATCCGGGGTTGGAGGTTTTAAATTTAGTTTTTCAAATATTGTTTTAAACTTCAGATTCTTAGTATTATTAATAAATTCGTTTAAAAGTCACATTTTTACTGGAAATGGAATTTAGCTTAGTTAAAAAGGGAGGCTTGCCTAGTTCACCCACGACATGCGCCATCAGGACTCCGAAATTGGGTCGTGACAGAAATAGAACGAGAAAAAGATTATCTTAGAACAATCGGAAATAAGATAAAACATATCCCATTAGGATAAATTATATTTATGAGACAACATCATTTAACTAAACGAATAGCTTTTAATTATTGGATCTTAAGTGGAGTCTTACAAATAAAAAAAGAATTAAAGAAAATTTTAAATAAGGTCAGAAATTCTTAACGACAACTTTGGAATTAGCTGAACAGATACAAGAATCTGATTTAATAATTAATACAGAACCAAGTTATATAATAAAATGTAGTATTAGTAAAAGAAACAATATCTGTTTTAGAGTGGGAATGATAATATATAGAAGGTGAGATATATTCGGAATACCAACGAATAAAATTTCTGAAGAATAAGAAAATTTAGATACCATTAGGTTAATCAAAATAGATAGATTAAAGAACTTAGAATATTTAGATCTAAAAATATATCCAGAAAAGAAATATAGAATATTAAAAGATAATTCGGTTATAAAGTGTAATTTTAATAGTGGAGAACATATATTACATACAGAAGATAAAAAATACAATACAATACAATACGTTGATAGATTTAATAATTAACCTTAGCGAAAAATCTTACGGAAATAATAAAAGCATACTAAGAACACTAGAAATTGTAGAATCATTACAAATTAAACAGAGAAAGACTTTAGAAAAATTAGAACAAAATTTTGATTTCCTAAAGTCTCAAGAACTAGAGATAGACAGGAAAATACAATTCTTAAATAATAAGTTTAACCTCGAAAAAATACCCACTAAAAACGAGATAGAAAAACTGGTTAAAACTATTACAGAAAAACCTAAAGAATTAGAAGTACAAACAACCAAATTAATAGAAAAAATAACGCATCAAGTAGAAGTATTAACAAGTGATATAAGCACATTAAAATAAACAATAGAAACAATAAAAGAAATCTCTCTTTCATGAACGATTTAAGACAGGTATACGAGAAAACATTAAAATTAACAGAAAAATTTCAGTCTAGCCAAGAAGGACTTACAGAATACGTTCCTCAAGGAAAACCAGACCAAGTACAAATAAAACAAAATAACAATATTGTCACGACCCATTTCCGGAGTCGTGATGGCGCCTGTCGTGGAACCAGGCAAGCCACCCATTTTATCTAACTAAATACAATTCCCATTAAAAGCCCTTTTTTAACAAATTCTGAAATCAATAATAATAATAATAAATTCAGTATTTTGGGAAAACCAGTTTAATAAATTTAAAAGACCAATCCTACCAATCCCGGATCCAGTGTCACACAGTCATGAGCTGCTAATACTTAATAAAAATCAAAAAGAGATGACTAACATAGTCTGAAAATAAATACGACAGGTAGAAAGGAAAGAGAAGACGAGATCACGGTCGCCAGCTGCTACCTCGTCAACTCTGATGAAACTGATGTGCTCCCTGACCCGAGCTGAACTCCTCTGTACCTGGATCTGCACACAAGGTGCAGGGGGTAACGTGAGTACACCAACTTAGTAGTAACGAAACCAAACTACGGACTGAGAGGTAGACGGACTAAACCTCCGACAATTCAAACAACAGAATATAAATTGGACATGACGGTAATATATCAGGAAATAAATACGATGTATCAAGATATGCCTGTAACTCTGCATGCTAGCATGAATGATGTGTACTCATTAATCAAGCTCTCATAAGGTGGTCCACTCAGTACTAGAATACGTCCTTCAGGCCCAGGGAAGTCCATCTCGGATATTACATAAACACAAGTGACACAGTCACTAAGTACTGAGGAAAAAGGCTGATGCAGACCCCACGGAGAAATCAATCTCCGGAACATAATAACCACGGAGAAATCCATCTCCGGAACATAACAACCACGGAGAAATCCATCTCCGGAATATCTATGCGCTCACTGGGGGTGTATAGACTCCGGAGGGGCTCCTTCTAGCCCAAGCGTTGTATCAAGACAACGAAGGCATGATTTCAGGATCGTTGCGGTGTGTAGTCCGACCCCATAACTATCTCAAAACCAGGCTCCAGGCCTCACTCAGTCAGTACCTTCCAGTCTCCCTTAAAATGCTCTAACATATGCAATGCAGCCCAAACCAATGATAATATAAAATAAATTAGCAACTTATGAGACTGAGGCATGAAACACATACTATAACAGGACTGAGTACACGAAAGCAATAATCACAGATAGAGACAACAATAATCGACCATTTCGGTCTAAGCACATCGGCGTGAAGCCTTAACATTTATACTTAGCATGTTTTCTATTTCGTTCAAGGTAATTACCACCTTCACATTACAATATCGATCTGGGATAACTAGTAGACAGTGCCATGGGATGAGCCAGGCTACAGATATTCGGCAAACGCCCGCATGCCTTTCACTTGGCAAGTGCGTCACCTCAATTAACAGCAAATATCAAATAGTTTGGGGTTTCGAGCCCTCAGTTCCAAGTTTGAAAGCGTTACTTACCTCAAAACCGGCTAACACACTACTCCGCAATGCCCTTGACTCTAAATTCGGCCTCCGAGTGCTCCAAATCTACCAAGTTCAGATTTTTATCATCAATATATGCCTAAGGAACGATTTCCAATTGAAAATATCAAAATTCACCAAAAAACCCGAAATTGGTCAAAACCCGACTCCCGGTCCCGCGTCTCGAAACTCAGAAATTTTTTACGAAAAAGAGTTCTTCATCTTCCCACGATTCCGTACATATAAATAACACCAAAATCGGAGTCCATTTGACCCCTCAAATCGACTCCTAAAGGTCTCTAATTCTCAATCCCTGAAATCCGATTCTCTTCTCAAGAAATTCGAAATTTAAAGTGGAATTGAAGATTAGAATCATGGAAATTAACCTACAATGGTTAGGAATCACTTACCCAAAACACCCAGGTGAAAAAGTCTTCTAAAATCGCCTTTCCCGAGCTCCAAAATTCGAAAATGGTGAAAAATAACTTAAACCCTCGGAATTGGGTTTTTAATAGTCTGCCTAGGTAATGTTCTATGCGTTCGCGGAGGCCCACCGCGAACGCGAAGAGTAAAATTTGATGGGCCCAGGAAATGGCCTACGCGAACGCGGTGTGGACCCTGCGAACGCGAAGAACAGCCCCCCCAAACACTACGCGAACGCGGTCCCTGACCTGCGAATGCGAAGGGCAATGACCCTTGACCCCTGGGACCCCAGCTCGACCCTATGTGAACGCGACATGGGCCCTGTGTTCGCGATGGAGTTGCCTGACCAACCTATGCGTTCGCGTCCAGTTGACCGCGGGCGCGAAGAAGAAACCACTGAAACCCCAAAACTATTCTATGTGAACGCAGTGACCTCTACGCGAACGCATAGAAGGAAACCAGCAGCAAAATTCTGGTGTTTCAATAAGTCCAAAACCACTCCGTCGAGCATTCGAAAATCATCTGAGGCCCCGGGGACCTCCACCAAACCTACCAACTAATCCAAATACCTTATTCAAACTTGGTCGAGCCTTAAAAACACGTCACATAACATCAAAATCATCAAAATTACATGGATTCAAGCTTAAGGACTTTGAAATTTCTAAAATCCACCAATGATGTCGAAACCATCCAAAACCACTCCGATTAACCTAAAATTTTGCAGACACATCCAAATGGCATTACGAACCTGTTCCAACTGCCGAAATTCCATTCCGACCCCGATAGCCTATTTTCCACTGTCGACCGGAAATAGCCAAAAACTAACTTTCGCCAATTCAAGCCTAATTCTACACCGGACATCACAAAAATATTCCGAACACACTCCTAAGTCCACAATCACCTCACGAATCTATCTGAGCCATAAAATCCGCATTCCGAGGTCATTTACCAATAAGTCAACTCTCAGTTGACCTTTCCCATTATAAGGCTATCTTTTAAAGACTAAGTTACTCAATTCTCATTTAACCAATTTCAAGCCTATCAACTCTAACACATTAATAATAGAATAACCAATTTATAACAAGTCAATAAAAGTAATTTAAATGCAAGTTTTTACGTAACGACAGACCGGGTCGTTACAACTATAATAACATTACTCTTAGAACTTAATAAAAAATTAGATAAAATTATTAAGGACAAAGAATTAAAACCCGAAATAGAAAATCCAAAGAATAGAGAGGTAGAATATTTAATAGAACAATTAAAAAAGGTAGAAATAACGCCCCAAAAAGAAAAACTTAAATTAGTAAGGAAGCCTAAAAATGATCCTTTTTTTCAAGTATGACAAGAACAACAAATGAAGTAAGACCTAGAGTAAGTTTCTCAGACAACAGAATAGGCAATAATATGCTAACAAGAATCCTAACTAGGAAAGAACAAGAAGAAGAACAACAATTAGACGAAATAACAGATATAGATAAGGATATACAAATATTTCAACAAAATAAATTAAGACTACTCAACCCAAAAGCATTATATAACGTAGGATATTTTTCGAATAATTCACAATTATATAGACATTACTCAACCCAAAAGCATTATATAACGTAGGATATTTTTCGAATAATTCACAATTATATAGACATTACTCAACCCAAAAGCATTATATAACGTAGGATATTTTTCGAATAATTCACAATTATATAGACATTACTCAACCCAAAAGCATTATATAACGTAGGATATTTTTCGAATAATTCACAATTATATAGACATTACTCAACCCAAAAGCATTATATAACGTAGGATATTTTTCGAATAATTCACAATTATATAGACATTACTCAACCCAAAAGCATTATATAACGTAGGATATTTTTCGAATAATTCACAATTATATAGACATTACAGAGAAGAATAATTATCAGTTATAGGAAACAAAGTCGCAACAATAAATTTAATCAACCCAAAATCAGTAAGACAAATAAAAACTACAAAAAGAATTTGATGCATATGGGATTAAGAGTAATATGATTAAAAGGATTAACTAGAAAAAATTTAGGAACTAAGGTATTAGTTGTAGTATATGATGATAGATGGTCTGACCAAAAGAAATCTATAATAGGTTTAACAGAAGTAGATATGACTAATAATGGAGAAATATTCTATATAAGCCCATATTTCATGATAAACTTAGTAGAATTCGAAAAAAATATTAAAATAGGAATACAAACTAAAGGATATGAAGAAATGAATAACTAAAATAATTTATTAATATGTGTAGGATTTATAGGGAAAAAATGGCAACAAATAGTAAACAAAATTTAAAATTAAGGTACATGATGTAGTAGATATAATGGGAAATAAAGGAATAAAATTAATAAAACCCATCAAAATAGACCAAAAGAATATGCAAGATTAGAATGGAATCTATAGGACTTTGCAAAACCAAAAATATTAAAACCAGAATCTCATTTGATGTATACAAATTCTAGGGGAGAAACTTCAATAAGGTTCACTGATTATAATTATACCACCCACATGGAAGTAAATGATGGAACTTAAAGTACGGTAGAAGATAGTGAATGTATGAACATTGAAATAATACAAGATGAATTTGAAGTAGACAAAGCATTAGAAAAAGCTAGGATATTAGTTAGAGAAAATAAAGACAGGACTTTTAAATGTAAAGCATGTAAACTTGGGAGTTTAACTCTGAGTGAAACAGAAGAAAATTTTAGGAAATGCGAATTAAGAAAGGACAATTGAGGAAATAGATCAGAAAATATTTCACAAAAAAAAATAGATTTGATAAAATTTTAGAAGAAATAAAGGATAGCTATGAAGAAACAGAGACATAATCTTTAATAAGTTTAAAAGAATTAATGGAATCAACTAGTTTAAGTCCTAGCCCATTTCAGAGAACAATTCATCAAAGTACAGTAGATACTAGTACGGAAAATGTACCTAGAAGAAGGGTATATAAATTAGGTCAAGAAATAGAAATAGAAAATGTAAAACCATCAGGAAAAAGGATGCCTATGGAGGAACCTATAAGACAAAAAGAAGGAGGAAGTAAAGGTAAAATATTAAATATAGCGGCTCACGACCCACAAATGTGGAATTCAGTAATAGACCTTTGGAAAAGAATAGTAGTAGCAGACTATATAAAAACCTACCACGAAACAGATGTAGAAACAATGTATAAATATATGAAAACTTTCTTAGGAGAATCAACAAAAGGATTATGGGAAGCTTATAAGTCAGAATTCCCACAAGAATTTCAGGCTCTAATAGCAATGGGACCAAATCCTTATAATTTTACAAACAAAATACATAGTTTAATTACGGGAGAAGATCCAAATAGTGGATTAGTAGTATTACAAAAAAATACTTTAATAAAGTTAGAACAATTAAGTATAAGCAGTTGGTTCCATATAAAGAAATTCCTCAATGATTATTTTTATTATTGTACTATTAGTGAAAATGCGTTTGATCAAGAATTAGGTAAAAAATTATTTAATAAATTACCAGGAGTTCTAGGCAGAGAAATAGAAGAACGATGGTATAAAAGAGATGGAGTAATACAAAACCCAAATGCAAAATGGTCTATAGGACATAAAATACAACATATAATGGAAATATTACAAGAAAAGCGTACCAATATACAAATACAAAAACAACTAAAACAGAATAATATGAGTTTTTGTAAGTCAACCGTATATACAACCCAAAGCTATGATAGGAATGAATACAAAAAGAAAAAATATAGAAATAAACCTCAATATAACAAGGGATATAATAGAAAAAATTATTATCTTAGAAAATCATCAGCTAAAAAACCATACCTAGATAAAAATAGACATGTTAGGAAATATAGAATAGAAGGAAATTATAAAAATAAATTAGAATTTTTAACCTGTGGAAGTGTAGAACACTTAGTCAATACATGTCCGAAAAGAATTAATAATAAAACAAGAAATTCACAACTAATAGAAGATTTTCAGGAAAACATTAATAAATGTAGACGGACATATGTCAGATAATGAAAGTATATACTCTATAGTAAGTGTAGATACAGAGGAAAAAACTCAAATAGACTCATCAGAGTCAGAAGAAGAAGAATTAATAAATGAAATAGGATTAGAAAAGCTAAATTTAGAAGAAATACAAGCAAATACATTAGCAAACATATCCGAAGAGTGTAATCATGATTTTGAAAAAAATAGGGTTAGATAGTAATCAGTGTTTTATATGTAAATGGCATCCTAGTAGGGATAGAAGAGCAAAATGTAATTCATGTTACCTAGAAGGATGCATCTTATGTATAGAAAAAGAATTCAAGACAAAAATAAATAAAGAAAAAATTGCCAAGGAATAAAATGATTCCACTCTCAATTTAAGAGTAATGGCATTAGAAACCAGAATAAATGAATTAGAAAAAAAGAATATAAAAAATGCAGAAGGGAAAGCAAAAGTTAGAAGATGACGAAGAAAATGTAGCAGAATTCACACACGATGAAGAACTGATGAGTATAGAGAATTATGACACACTGATATGTAACGAGGATAAAAAATTAAGTACAACAAAAATATTAGCAAGAATCAAAATAGAGGATTACGAAATAGAAACGTTAGCTTTAGTAGATTCGGGATGTACAAGATGTATAATAAATAAGAAAATAGTCCCACAAAACATAATCAAAACCTTAGATAAACCCGTTGCTGCTATGCAAATGGACGGAACTCATAATATGTATAGACATTATGTAGATAAATCGCAGATTAGTTTTATAAATACATGCCAAGATATTTATAAACCTAGTTACGGGGTAGAAAAAATCTGGGTAAGAGACTTAAATATAAATGTAGATTTTGTACTAGGATTAAATTTTATGATACATAACAATGGTAGTTGTTTACTCAGCAGAGATGGAGTAATATTTTTAAAAAATATTACACATACACCAGTACAAACTATAGAAACTGAAACTATGATAAGGACACGATTAGATTTAGGCCAGCAAAACCTGCAGAAAAACCATAAAGAATGTTGTAAGGAATGTAAAGATAAAAATACATGTTGTAAGGATAAAAAAGAATCTAAAACTTTAATATTAGAAGAAAATGAGGATAAAGACATATTGGAAAAAGATTACACCTTAATAGACATCGAAACAGAATTATATTATTTTAGAACATAATAGTATGGAAAGAATGAATTTCGAAAAACATAACTTAATATTTTTTCCTCCATCGAACTTGTCATTTAGAATTTTACCAGAATGCATCATAGATAGACCGCAGAGGTGTTTGATCGATAATTTATGGATAGCATATAATAAAAAAGACACTAAATATTTTATAGCAGCCGTAAATGCTTTATGCCAGTATTTTACAGACAAAAATCAAGAAAAAAGATTTAAGTATTATGTAGTTATACATGGAAAGACAAATGGTATTTTTCAGATATGGTTAAAAGTATTATATTCTATTAAAGATTTGGAAAAACCTCTTTTCAAAAGCTTTAATGACTTTACTGAAGCATTAGACTATGCACGAGGTGTATTAGGACCAAATTATTATATTTCCCCAGCACACAGAAAAAATCCAGAAAAAAATCCACAATATAATATCCAAAAAGACACATATAAAATAATTTTTTGTGATCACTGCTCTTCAATGACTGAAGCCTTCAAGAGACTGAACCAGAAGAGTGAAATCTTGACACAAGAAAAAACAAGGCTAATGGAGCAAGTGAAGACATTAGAACATAAAATACAAGCGGTAAAATTTGAATTGCTACAATCCCAGACACGGGTCATTCCACAACAGGACCAGGAAATGAGTTCTCCATCTCAAGAAAAAATGGATAAGAAGGGCGTACATTCCCCAATGAATGTAACAAGATCCACTGTATCAGATAGAGATACAGCTAGTCCGGTTCAAACGGTTGCCGGTAAAGACTTATCAAATTCGTTTATGGTTGTCACTTTGCCAAAAAGTGAAGATGAAGGATCATCAAGCTCATTAAGACGAAGACTACCCAGAACAATAATACAAGGAGAAGCATTAAAAAAGAAAGGCACGAGTTCAAGAAAGAAAAAAATGAGAAAATTGAAGAAATAGTAAACGCTAGAAAAATTCTTCCAAGAAAAAGAAAAGCAGGATAAATATATGGTTGAAAATCCTAGTTCAGAAAAATCAGAAGACGAAGATAATTACGAAGATGAAAATTTAAACTATCAAGATGCTCAAGACCCAGATGATGATTCAGAAATGAGTTTTGACTCAATAGCCCTACACAATCTTGATACGTAGAAAAAGAATTCTTGATACATATAAGTAAACATGAGAATTAATTCGAATATTGAAGAACCACAATAGTCAGAAATACTGGGAAGAACAAGAAAAAAGAGGAAAAAGAAAAAAGTAGCAATAATGCAATTAAGAATGACATAAAGTAGTGTTGAGAAGACATTGGGGTCTTTGAAGTGGAAAAAATAATTACATATTTGAAAAATAAAAAGGAATCTCTGCTCAAGCCATGTGACGATGGGGCTCAGTGAAGTACCCGACAAGGCTAGAAAAAAAAGATTTCTGAAGATGTTTTAAATCCGCTAAAAATCCGCTTCAAAGACTTGGCTATATAAAGGGCAAGATTGAATAAGGAAGACACAACAACAAGAACAATATCAACAACATCTCTCTAAAAAAAAAAGCTCCAATACCTTCTTCTTCCTTTCATCACCCAACATCCAAAAACCCCGTATTATACCACCTATCTAAGTTATGTATTCTTTAGTAGTTCTTATATCAAGGTTGTAAAATAAATAAAATCGTATGCTTCAGAGTGCAAGTTTTTAATTCTCAAGTTTAGTAAAGTTTTTCGGGTTTCCCGAAAAGAAAATCCCTCTCCTGTAAACATGTAAGTTACTGTTTTTATCTAAATTATATTTCTGGATATTACCCCTGTTGTTACAGCTTTATGTTTATATATGTATTTATGCTAGCTTGTGAATATTCTAAAAATCACTCTTAGTATATGGTTCTCTTTCCAGCCTCTTAACAATTTTGATGGATTAACCTATAAATTCCTAGGAGATACCGCTTAAGGCTAAACCCAACAAATTATCACAAGAGTGATTAAATGGGTATATATATTTAACTGTGGTCATGGTGAGGTTAAAGAAAAAAGTGTTGAGAAAAGATTTTACTTCTTTAAAAAGCTAGAAATAAGAGATGAACAGAGGATATATATAAAAAAAATGTAGAAGAGGTAATAATTCTCAGTTCATAATTTTTGATAAGCAACATAATACCATGTCAGGATTCTTGTTAGCATATTATTGCTTCTTAGCATATTATTGCCTATTCTGTTGTCTGAGAAACTTACTTTAGGTCTTACTTCATTTGTTGTTCTTGTCCTACTTGAAAAAAGGTCCATTTTTAGGCTTCCTTACTAATTTAAGTTTTTCTTTTTTGGGCGTTATTTCTTCCATTTTTTAATTGTTTTATTAAATCTTCTACCTCTCTATTCTTTGGGTTTTTTATTTCGGTTTTTAATTCTTTGTCCTTAATAATTTTATCTAATTTTTTTAAGTTCTAAGAGTAATGCTATTATATTGTTATTTTGTTTTATTTGTATTTGATCTGATTTTCCTTGAGGAACAAATTCTGTAAGTCCTTCTGGGCTAGACTGAAATTTTTCTGTTAATTTTAATGCTTTCTCGTATACATGTCCTAAATCGTTCATGAAAGAGAGATTTCTTTTATTGTTTTTTTTTTTTTAAGGTGCTTATCTCACTTATTAATACTTCTACTTGATGCGTTATTTTTTCTATTATTTTGGTTGTTTGTACTTCTAATTCTTTAGGTTTTTCTATAATAGTTTTAACCAGTTTTTCTATCTCATGAATTCAATTGAATCTGTACAAATTAATGTAGAAGTGAATTCAATTGGTCCAAACTTTGTATTTATCTTATGAATTCAATTGAATCTGTACAAATTATTAATTTAGAACCCAATAACTTAATAGAACTAGAATTCTAAACCCATAAACTTCAAATCCTAGCTACGTCTCTGCCTCCACTTGTATGAAAACACAACTCAATCGTTGTTATTTTTATTTTAATGCTACAAGCCTATAATATGTAGTATTAGTATACCTCCATCTGAAAAACATGTCTGTATCCATACAATGAACATGAGTTTCATTAACAATTATAGTCATTGTCAATATATATTCAATAATGTAATTTCAACATGTGATAATCATTCACCAATTACATATTCTTTCAGTTAATCCAAGGTCATACTCAAAACTTAATCTGGATTTATAAACAATGTAACCTTTTCACCAAATTACAATATTATAGCACCTCTACCTTCACTAGGTAGGGGCAAGGGCGGATGTAGAGCACTAGTATCAGATTCATCTGAACCCAGTACTTTCAGTATGGAGTAAAAATTTATGAGTAAAAATTCACTAAAATTGTAGCAGAAACCCATAACTTTTAAGGGTTCAGTGTTAGAACCGTAAAAGTTGAATCCATAAAACTTAAATCCTGGATCCACCTCTGAGTAGGGTTAAGGTCTGCACACATAGTACCCTTCCTATTCCTTACTTGTGGGATTAAACTGATTTATTGTTGTCGTTGTTGGACAACATTCATAATCATATACTTAACTACAGATACAAAATTTAAGGATTCCTACAAAGATTGTGAGTTAATACTATAATAGTTACTGGGTCCATAATTAATTGTTTTTAAATATTTAATGACTCTTTTCGTTGTGTCTCCACCTCACCCTTCCGTGTCTTAAATAAAAGATAGATTTAGAGGTTCTTAATTTGACTTGATGATAGATATTTCTTTAAGTATATTCTTGGTTTTATCCAATAGTTCTACATGAAATTTTAAATGTTTATTTAAATTTCTTTTATTTGATAACTAAAGATTTTATTAATTGCTAGAATGATTACAATGAGGATCCATAGCTAGACTACATCAGAGTCTGCTATCTAGTCTAGTATTGCACTATTGGAACACAAAAAACTACATAATTACTAGAGCTAATCTAAATATTAAATTGTTGAACCAGAGTTTTAATTCTAGTATATGCCCGGACATTATAAACATATGCAATCTCATTCACCGATTGACTAGTTTTAATTCTAGTATATGCCCAGACATTATAAACATATGCAATCTCACTCACTAATTGACTATGACTCTTTTTTATTTTTTCAAACCTTCTCTGATTTCTCTCAATCCACATAGTATGCACCCATTCAGTATGAGTCAATTTGAAGATTTGAGCTCTTTGTGATTTGCCCTTTGAAGCTTTAATGATCCACTTCTCTAGTATCTCCCATCTTGATATCCTGAAGAGAGGAACCTGCATCCATTTCAAAACTCCTTCCCAGACTTTATTAGAAAAAGGACATTCCATGAATAAGTGGTTTCTTGTTTCATCATGATTGTTGCATAGATTGCATATAGGGTCTACATTTATCCCCCAGGAGGCAAGTCTATCAACAGTCAATAGTTTCCTATGCATCTGCAGCCACACTGTGAATTGAGCTTTTGGTCTAGCATCACTTCCAAATCTCAATGTCTTCCAAGTTATTCCCTCATTATCACCAGTAAGCTTAAGGTAAATCTGCTTGATTAAACTGCTTGATTTGGTATGTTGCATCAGTGCCATTGTGCCTGTTGAGGGATAGACATTTGGCTGAATTGTTGGTTCTTGATGTAGTAGGCATGTAACCACCTGATCCGCAACCTATCTTCCTTATGCTCAATATCCCAACTTGCCTTAGTCATTGAAGCTCTATTCCATAGTCGTATATTTAGCAAGCCAAGACCTCCAACTGATTTTGGAGTGCAGACCTTATCCCAAGCAATTAGAGCTTTTCTTGTGATTGTGTTTGTACCAGACCATAAGTAGCTTCTACAGTAGGCCTCAATTTTCTCTAGGACTTTTAAAGGAATAACAAACAATTGAGACCAATATGCTTGAATACCAAAGAGAACTGTTTGGATTAACTGAGATTTCTCTGCATATGAGAGTTTCTTTGTTGTTCAAAATGAGATTATGGATACCATTTTGTTGATCAGTGACTGGCACTATAGTAATGAGATCTTTTTTGTGGAGGGAATCCCAAGATATTTAAAGGGGAGATCACCTTTTGGAAATCCTAACTTATGTAGGATTTGATCTTGAATGGTCTAAGTGACTCCTCCAAAATAAATGGAGCTCTTCTCTTTGTTATCTTGAAATTATGAAGTAGAAGAGAAGTCCAATAAAACCTATTCAACATAGGGAGAATAAAAGTAGATCATCTGCAAATGATACATGAGTCGCAACTTGTTTAGGGCACTTTGGATGATACTTGAACTTTTTATTTCCTTTCAACTCATTAAGCTTTCTGCTTAAATATTCCATGGCTAAGGCAAAGAGAAATGGAGAAATTGGGTCTCCCTATCTTATTCCTTTAGCTGCATCAAATGGTGCTCTAGGTTCCTCATTAATCAATATAGTATAGTTGACCGTCTTCACACATTCTAAGATCCACATAGTGAATTGTCTAGGAAAACCAATCTCATCTAGGACCTGCTCCAGAAATTTACATTCCACTGAGTCATAGGCCTAAGGTCTATTTTTATCATACACATAGGAGATATATTCTTCCTTGTATAGGACTTCACTAGTTCTTGAGCCAGTAATATGTTGTCCGACATCTTCCTGCCTAGGATAAACCCATCATGTGCTTCACATACTACTGATGCAATAACTTTCTGGAGTCTTGATGCAAGAACTTTGGAAATGATTTTGTACAGAACAGTACACCAAGCAATTGGTTTGTACTCTTTCACAGTAACAGGATGATCAGTTTTAGGGATCAGAGTGAGAGAAGTACAATTAATTGCTCTATTCATCTTGCCATTCTCAAAGAATCTTCTAACTGCCCTGGTAATCTCTGGCCGCACTATACTCCATGCTCTCTTATAAAAATAGGCATTATACCCATCCACTCCTGGAGATTTATCATTTCCAATTGAACTAAGTCTATCAATTATTTTTTTATCAGTAACTGGAGCACACATGCAATTTGCTGCTCATGACTTAGTTTAGGCCCCTTACTCATTGTAATTTTGTGGACAACATTTAGTGAGGGGCTAGAAGTCCCCATTAAACCTTTATAGAATGTTACAATCTCATCTCTGAGCTCCTTAGGATCAGTTAGCTTAGCACCAGAAAGGAAATTGAGTTCCATGATTTGCTTCCTTTGGCTCCTTTCCTTCATGACTGCAACAAAGTACTTAGAGTTTGAGTACCCCAACTGTATCCATTGAGCTCTAGACTTTTGTCTTAGTACACTATCCTCAAGCAGGTTCCATTTTTCAAGATTCAGGAAATGTTCTTTCTCCTTAATCACAAGATTATCATCATATCTGGATATTAATTCAGCTTGAATGCATTGTAGTTCTTCTCCTGCCTTCTCAATCTTCAATGATGTGGCCTGAAACTCTTTTTGATTCAGCTGTCTGAAGATTGGCCTCAGAGCCCTTAATTTGTTCCATACATTCTACATATGATCTCTAACCATCTGTTTCTTCCAGTTGACATCCACTATTTCCAAGAATTGTGCATGCTCACACCATATGTTGAAGAATCTGAATGGAGCTTTAATACAATGGTTCACACTCTGCAATGTCAATAGCATTGGGGCATGATCAGAAATGTTAGGGAGGTCATATTCTAAGACAATTTAGCCCCACATCATCATCCAATCACAGTTACCAAATGCTCTATCAATTTTGCTACTAACGCTTTCTGATTCTTGCTGCGTGTTCGACCATGTGAAGTATTCACCCTTCCATTGTAATTCACTTAACAAAGAGGCATTAATACAGTCTGAGAAATCTTTCACTTCACTGAAGCTCACTGAGTGACGGCTCATTCTATCAGTGGTCATTAAAGCCCCCGCACACTATCCATGGACAATTAGTATTACATGAGATTTTTTGAAGAGTGTCCCATAGAGATCTCCTTTCCTCCACAGTATTGAACCCATAAACAACAGTCAGAACACACTGAAAGTTAGTAGAGAAATCTCTAACTTCACCATGTATTAGTAGAGCTTCCATTTTCAGCACTGTTACATTGTAATTTTCTTGATCCCATATCAGCCAGATTCTTCCATTAGCAACAAAGGAATAGTAATTAAGAATTTCCTAATTGGGAGCAATGGTCTTAGCAATTTTGGGGCATCTATGTTGCTTAACTCTGGTTTCCAGCAGTCCCAGTAATTTGATATTTTTTTATCTCATATATATTTTTAACTCTCTCTGTTTATACACTTTATTTACACCTCTAATATTCCATATAAGCCAAGTCATTGAGAAGTTGTATAACCACCTAAGTTAGGAGGTTTTGCTTGTCTGGTTCTCTGATCCGCTCGTTGCATAGACAAAATCTTCCCACTCTTAGATTTGTTATCAATAACAACACTCAATTGTGGAAAATTGATCAAGTTCAATTCTGGGCTTGACACTTTCTCCTTTCCCTTTGAGGCATTCCTCACTGTTCCATCTCGAGTTGCAACTTGACTTTGTGACTCAACTTCTTGTTGTTGATGTTTACCTTCATTTATATTTATTCTAGGCTGAGCTACCTCAAGATGATCCATCTGGTGTTTGTCCATAGTTTGGCTAGTTGATGGCACCTCTTTAGGATTCCATTCCTGAACCACATTCTTTTGTTCTCCTCTCTTGTTCTGGATTTGCCTCTCCATCAAGTGTTGCTCAGGTTTTTGCTTAGAGCAAATATGTCCTATAGTTAAACATTAAGGACAAAATTGGGGCTTCCATTCAAATTCCACTTCCTGCTGAAATTTTTATCCATTTGGCTCTATAAGTATAATTGTGTCAGGATGTGGTTTAGACACATTCACTTCAATTAGCATTCTAGCATATGAGATCCTTGTTTGCTTAGGTCTACACTCATCAGCAAACAAAGGTTTCCCTAACACACTAGCAATTCTTCCCAATGAACCACATCCCCAGCAACTCATAGGTAATTTTGGGAACTTTACCCACAGTGATATCTCAGTCATAAACCCATGGCTAAAATCAAAAGCAGGAGTCCATGGTTTCAGAATAATTGGTCGATTTCGAATTTTGTAGGGTCCAGAGAATAGAATCTCATTCATTTCTTTAACATCGTGAAATCGAACCATATAATAGCCTTCCCCATAAAGATACAAATCCGGTGTAGCTATGAAATTCTACATCTGGGATATATACCTATGCATGAGGGAGTATCCTTGTATTCTCCCATCAGATAGACAATAAGAGCATTCTTCCACTTTGCCGCTTCCTTGTCTACCTCAGCTTTATCTAGCTGAACAATAGTTTCTCCATTAACAATCTGATGGGGGAAATAGGTTAAGGTCATACCATTTTTCGCAGCTCTATTTCCAACAAATAACGAGTTCCATTTAGGTTTATTCACAATTGCCTCTTGTTCGGTAGGAATCTCCTGATTTGCCTTCTTAATTTCAGGATTGCTCTGTATTGGGGCTTTATAACCCTGCATAGGTAAATAAACCACGGGAGCCTCAATTATCTTCAATTACGTGTCATCCTCCGCCTGAGATCTCACTTGTATTGGTGTTTTATCCTCGTACCAGCTCCACCACCTTCTGCCTCTTACCTGTTGAGCTCGAGGCTGGTTCCGATAAGGGTAATTGTTCCATTGAATTTATAGTCACGACTTGTTTGGATGTTGAAGCATTAACTTTGGATTGAACATGCACAACACTCCCACAAGCAATTTGTATCTCTTTCTTCGGTATTGCTCTTCCCGACCTCGTCCCCTTCCCATGGGACTCCAGGACGCGCGTTAGACTAACCTACGCCTAGAGAGAAGCAGGAGTGAAGAGAGAAGATAAGTTCTTTTTGTAAGTGTATTTAAATTTTTTTATAGACAAAAATACGACGAAATACAAAGACATGAGTCATAGGGTTTAATCACGTAATACTTAATAAAATTTTGATTTAGTTTTATGTATATTTGGATGCACGTTATATGAATTTCACGAAGATTCTAAGAGGTTGATTAATTAGGCAGAGTTACGTGTTACGACGAAGGCTTCAAGTGCAAATGAGTTAAAAAAGGATTTCTTCCAAATCAAACATTGATTCAAGTTAATGAGTTGTCTTTATTTTTTATTAATTAATTTCTTTAGAAAAAATAAGTTGTTGCTTGTACATATCTCAGTCAATCTTCTAAAATTGTGTTTTTGTTTAAAAGTGCTTTCAATAAAGTACTTTTGGTGGGAAGCGGTTTTTAATTGGCTAATTAATTTGAAACGTACTTTGAGCAATAATTAATATTTGACCAAGCTTTTGAAAAATGCTTCTAAGTATATTTTTCTCAAACATTATTCTTAGAAAAGTAATTTTGGAGAGAAACTACATTTTTTACTTCTCAATATCTGTTTCTCCTTCTCCTCAAAAATATTTTTTTTTCTTCTAAAAGCTTGGACAAAAAAATACTTTTTGGCCCAAAAAGACTTGGTCAAATAGGCTACATATACAAGCTATTCAAGTTTGATGACGCGGACACAAAGTTTTAACGTGACATCATCACAGCTATTTTACTCAACCAATGCCCTAAAAGATTTAAATGTCATGGTGTCAAAGTTATTTATATACGCAATTGTTTCCAAGTCCGTTTATAATAGACCTTTGTGGTCCGGTCCTTCTCCGGACCTCGAACATAGCGAGAACTTAATGCACTAGACTGCCTTTTATATCCGAGATTTCTATCGAAGCTTTTAGGTCTGGTGATCCTTTAATACTGCACATAGATCCGCCTTTGACAATACACGCATATAGTTTAATACTTGTCAAAAATCACTATCAAAGGAGTATGGATGCATGAGAAACAGATCAAGCCGGTTATTATAAATCACACTAAAATGGTCGAAATGCGCACAAACTAGCGTTAACACCACCGTTATAAAAATAATATTATGAACCTCAAAGACAATACTCACATTATTTTCATTTTGTACGTAGAATTTATCCAAGAAATGGTGAAAATCTTTCATATAAACATAATGAGCCATATAAACTATCAACGGTATACTTATAGTGAAAACTGGAAGATAAAAAGTCAAAAAAGAGGCTGAGAAAAGAAAAAGAAAAAAGAGAGGAACGAGTGAAACATGTCTTGGAATTTTAATTTTTTTAAAAGAAAATATAGAGGAACTTTCGGAGTAAAAGTGATGAAATCTAAATGAAACTTGCTTTTCAAGTCAGATCATCAACTTTTTCCTTTTTTTTTGTTGTCACAATTTAAATGATTGTTTGAGATTGTATCGAGCTTGAAAATAATAAATATCTTAATATATTATAGTTTTATTTTAACGTGTTGATAATTATGGGCGACTTTCCAGCTAGGCCTCATGACTCTTTGGACGCGTCCTATGATGTCCTGGCAAGCTTCTCAACGTCTAGCGCTATGGACGACCCCGTGGTCTTGGCTGCATCAAGTGACAAGCGCGCATGTGCCTCTGTCGCTTCACCGATATCTCTCGCAAGCGCTCAACCGCATGCAAATACTAATAGCGCCGCGAGCGCATACTGTAATGCCAAAGACAAGGTTGTGATATAGTCATATAATATTACTGAAATCTTTATCAGAATAGATGTGAATTTAATTCTCATGGTTCATTTCGCCTTCTCAATATAATACTAAATTTCTTTTAAAAAAATTAAGAAAATATGTAAAAGGATTGGGGAGCCTCTCAATTTCTCGATATCTGAAAAACAAATTGGAATTTTAGTCGTCTCCTTAATGCCTTTTCATATCTTCACAACGAATTGAGTTTGAATAGCACAAATTGGTTAGCTGATGCACAAAAAAAATTTAAGGAATATATCTCGAGTTCGATTCTTAAAATAGAAAAAATTCTTGATAAAAAATGCTTTACCTCCTTAACGAAACTACCTAACGTGAATTCAAATTAATTAGATGAATGCACTACGAATACCAGATGATTAACCAAAAAAATTTAATTTCAAGAAAAAATACTAAAAAAATACGTACTTACATACACAAATATATTCATAACTAAAAAAAATAAAAAATAATGAAGAATATTTCATGGTACAAAACCTTATAAAGGGGGTTGGATTAGGGTCGTTCAAAATCGAGCCGGAACCGTTAACCGAACCGAATCGAATCAATGGCTTATTGGCCTATTGATATCAGATTATCGGGGTAATGGATGGTGAGCGGATTGAGATTTTATAATTAACGGCTTAACGATTTGGGGGCGAATTACTGAATTTCTTATTCGGTAAGCCGTTAAGAATTTTTATATTTTTACGTTTACCCCTATGTATATAAAGTACTACTAAAACTTAAATGGCTAAATCCCTTCTAATTCTCAATAGAACTGTCGTATGTCTGTAGCTAATGGCATTGGCAGTCGTTTTTGGCTTCTAATTAGGAAAAGCTACTACAACTAATAATGACAGTTTGAACTATGCATTTAGCCGTTTGGTATTGATCGTTCAAAATTTTTTTATTTGGTTTAGCCGATAAATCACCCGATAGCCGCTTGATAATTGTCAATCCGATACCAATCCGCCCGTTGTCTTATTAGATGGCTAACGGATTATTATATTTATAATCCGATAACCGATAAGCCGAACGGTTAAGCGTAATTATCCGCCCGATAAGCACCCTAGATTGGATATCCAAAGTCCAAAGCCAATAGGGATCACAATAACAAGGGTATTATTGGAAATTCGCATTCCACAATCATTTATCTTAAAATATAGTTATTTTTTATAAAAGAATACTTGTATAATTGTATTACATACCACCTACATACATATCCTACGTGTATACAAATCATTATCTACAAAAAGTATAAACAAATAAAAATAAAAATAATAAAAAAGTAATACAGCTGAAACCTTTTACCTCTTCTTTCTTTATAAGGACTCTTTTCTTTTATAAATCTTCTTTAATTGGGAAGAACATAGCAACTTCGGCTGAGTTATTTTTAAGTATAATTTTTAAAGGTTTTTTTTTGTTTTATTATTTTTGAGTTAAATAAATAAGCAATCCCTCAACAGCACTTGTCTAGAAGAAGAAGAAAAACACAGAACCAAGCAACCCAGATAACCTCTTCATATATATTATATATATAAGAAGAAAAAAATAACATAGAAGAGTTTTCGTGTTAAACTTGTTCTTACTCATTCTCTAAGATAATTATATTCTGTCCCCTTTCTTTTGGTATTTTTATTTTATAGTTTAATTTTCTTAAATCTTGCTTTTGGTGTTCTGTACAGTGTTTTTTAATTTTTAAATTTCAAGAAAAAAAATTGTCTTTTTTTATTATTTGGTTACAAGAATCATAGATTTCATCTGGGGTTTCTTAGAACTGGGAGTTTGGTGGGGGTGGGGGTTGTAAAGTTTGGATTTTTATGTGATTTTTTCTGATTTGAAGTTCGAAATCTGCACTTTTGTGAAGAATTGTTTGGTGGGTCAGTGAAATCTTGGAGTTATATTGCTTAATTCCTTTGCGGGTCTGCTGAAATTTGGGAAAAAATTGTGAAGTTTGGGAAAATATTTGGTGGGTTGTTTTTGTTTTTGGTCAATTTGAGAGGTTTTAGTAGATTTAACCTTAAAAATCTGATCTTATTGGGGAGATCCCTTTTGGGGTTTATTAGGATTTGAGTAATTGGTGATTTTCATATAGTGTTTATGGCACTTTGACATCTGTTTGATAGATTTTCTGGTTTGAATTCTTGAGGATTTTGGGTCTTGAAGTTGTGATTTGGAACTTTGTTTTGGTTGTTTGGTTGAGATTTTGAGGGCTAAAATGAGTAGTTCAAATGCTTCATCAGGTGTAGTCCAAGTAGGCAAACTTTTGGTTCATATTGCTGAGAATGGGCAATCATATGAACTGAATTGTGATGAATATACTCTTGTTGATGCTGTTCAGCAATTTCTTGAATCTGTTTCTGGTATTCCGATTGGTGATCAGCTTCTTTTATGTTTGGATGTGAAACTTGAATTGCATTGTCCCCTTAGTACTTATAAGCTCCCATCGGATGACCGGGAAGTTATCTTGTTTAATAAAGCTAGAATGAGGAGCAATGCGCCATCTCCATTACCCGAGGAAGTTGAGATAATTGATATTCCTGACCCGCCATTGCCATCGTCGTCTCACGACCCTCACCCTTTGGATGATGCGACTGACCCTGCCTTAAAAGCATTGCCTTCTTATGAGAGGCAATTTAGGTTCCACTTCCAGCGCGGTCATGCCATTTATAGCCGTTCCCAAATGAGGATCGAGACTTGTGAGAGGCTTTTAAGAGAGCAGAAAGTGCAAGAACGGGCGTTGGGGATTGCTAGGGGAAATCTTGATCACTTCTATGGGATGATAGTGCAAAATTACAATGACTTTTTAAAGTGTTATTCCCAGCAATATCGTAGCCATTCTAATTTGCTATCTAATTTTGGAAGGGATATAGAGAAGTTGAGGTCTTGCAAACTTCATCCTGCTTTGCAGACTGCTAACCGCAAGTGTTTGCTGGATTTCGTGAAAGAAGAGAACTTGCGGAAGTTGGCAGAGGATTGTAGTGGTTCGCATAGGCAGTTTGAGAATAAAGTCACCGAATTTAAGCACGAGTTTGGAGAGCTAGAGCACAATGCTAAGCATTTATTTTCTACCAAAGGTTCACATATTATTAGGGAAGTGGAACTTGCTATCAGAGACCATCAGAAATATGTCAGTGAGCAGAAAAGCATAATGCAGGCTTTGAGGTTTTCTCTCCACCTCTTCCTCTCTTACTTTCTCTGTGAAGCTTATTAACTTACATGTGGTGCATACCTGCCAATATATTTATATTGTGCTTGTCTGCAGTGTTGTCAAAGGCTCAATTGAGCTGATCACCTCAATTCGCTAGTTGGAGTTGTGCTCTTCTTGAGCAGCTTGAAAAAGCTCTACAAAACGCTCTAGGTCAATTGGGGCTTTAAGCTCAAAAAACACAATTTAAGTTTGGGTTTTACTAATTAAAAAATAAAAAAGGCGCAATGAAGGAAAAAATAGAAATAAAAAATTATTTAAGAAAAAGGTAACCAAAGTCACATAATCATAACAACTAATACACTTATTTGCCATTTATATTTGTCGTTTAGTACCGCTCAATTCAAGACAGAACTCATGGACAATGAGTGCACATGCCTTAGTGTCTTGTCTACATTGAAGCACAGATTAAGCGAGGCGAAGCGCCTTTCCCAAGCTTTTCTGAGCTTAAGGGCTTAAATGTGCCTTAAATTAGTCAAATGCCTGTGACAACACTACCTGTCTTCAGTGTAAATCTACTGATTTGGAGGCTAAGCTTGGGGACAGTTTTCTGTTTGCTTCATGTAGGTTATGGTGATCACTTAGACTTGTTGAAAAAGAAGTTCTTGGTGATGAATTATAGTCTTTTTGCACAAACGGATGGACCTTCTCTATGAAAATGTTATAGATACCTCTTTTGGCCTCTTTTTATAGATATCTAAATTAAGTGATACTTCCTTGGCCTTACACCTTGCTTACACTGATGGCTCAAATTAGTTAAAACTGAAGTCACATGTGAAGAGAAAAGGGGAAATCTGATTTGGAAGTTCTTGAGCACTCTACTTCGTAGATATTGTTCTTGTTTTAGTTCCAATTTTGAACTTTGAATGGGGTCTCAGATTTTTAATAGCAAGAACCATCCTCATTTATAAGCTGAAGCACTAGTTTGATCATTAGTTTTACCTAATGATTTTTTGTTTTCCAGGGGGGGGTCACATTTCAGAGGTGAAGGTAGTTGATAGATGACAAATCCTTATACAATTTGTCAAAATAGATCCTTAGACCATATGTATTTCTTTCCGGATTAGCTATTAAGCTATATCCAGCAATTTGGAACATGAAAAGAATGCTCAGGATATTTACATTTTTTGTCATGTCACAATGATCTGGACCAACGAAGGATTATAGGATGACTGTTGAATTAATTGCTTTGAGTACATTTGTTGCTTCAACTGGATATAGTCAATTTGTTTTTCCTTGGATAAGTATGACTATTGACTCAGCTTTTAAATGGATGTTAGTTTGCCTTCTAATGTTTGATATCTCTGTTCATTTTATATGCAGCAAGGATGTGAATATGGTCAAAAAGCTCGTGGATGATAGTTTGGCCAACCAGTTATCATCTTCACTCCGTCCGCATGATGCTGTTTCAGCCTTGGGACCAATGTATGAATGCCATGAGAAAAGTTACCTTCCCAAGATGCAGGCTTGTGATGGTGAAATCTCTAATTTGGTTGACTTCTGCAAGGATAAAAAGAATGAAATGAACATTCTTGTGCATAGTTACATGCAAAAGGTAGCATATATCCAGTACACCATCAAAGATATACGATGCAAATTTGCTGTTTTCCAGGAAGCTTTGAGGCGTCAAGGCGATTTATTCGAGCACTTAAAAGTGGTCCGAGGCATTGGTCCTGCTTACAGGGCATGCCTTGCTGAAGTGGTACGAAGGAAAGCGGCAATGAAACTATACATGGGAATGGCTGGACAATTAGCTGAACGGCTTGCAACCAGGAGGGAGGCAGAAGTCCGTAGAAGAGAGGAGTTTCTGAGAATTAATAGTACATACATTCCTCGGGATATTTTGGCTTCCATGGGACTATACGACACCCCTAACCACTGTGATGTCAATATAACTCCTTTTGACACGAAATTGCTTGACGTTGATATCTCAGACATTGATCGCTATGCTCCTGAGTATCTGATGGGACTCTCTTCTAGGAGCGAAAAACACGGGACATTAAAGAGTCCTCTTTCCATGTCTAACGACGATTCTCAATTAGCTGAAACTGAGGTAAGTGACTTTGCTGAGAAAATTGATTGCGAGGGATTCCTTCAGGGTTCAGAGGTTCTGGATATTGCTGGAACTAGCAAAATGGAAGTGGAGAATGCAAAATTGAGGGCTGAACTTGCTTCTAAGATAGCCTTTATGTGTTCTACCTGTCCTGAATTTGATTATGAATCACTTGATGACAGTAAAATTGATAGTGTACTAAAAGAAGCAAGAGAGAAAACCTCTGAGGCTCTAAATCTGAAAGAAGAGTACGAGAAACACCTTCATTCTATGCTTAAGACGAAGCAAATTCAATGTGAATCTTATGAAAAACGGATTCAGGAGTTGGAACAGAGGTTGTCTGACCATTACTCGCAAGGGAACACACATTCTGCTGATGAGGGTGTATCTAACTTAACTGTTTCAGATGTGAAGAATGATGACAGCAAATCTGACATGCCTCATATGCCCGCTGAAGTCATGGATGAGGTTTCTTGTACTTCTAGTTCATCGAATATCAAGCCTGGCTCAAAAAATATAAAGGAACAAGAAGGCTTAGATGACAATATGACTGATTCCTCTGGTATGGTAAACCCTCAGTTGGATTCATCTATGCTAGATCCACATCGTGAAGAAGAGCATGAGAACCTTCCCGTGAAAGACAAGAAAGATACCGGATTAGTGGCTGGTGGAGATATCGCACTTGCGACAAGTTCCATGGCTGTGAGTATATCCCAGCCTCAGGCCGAAATGCCTTCCGAAGTTACTGGTGAACAAGGTTTCGATGCTAAAGAAAGAGCGGATCTTCTCCTGGAGTTGCAAGGTGTCGTGGCTGAAAAATCAAAGCTACTGGATGAAAGCGAAGCCAAAGTGAAATCCTTAGCAGAGGAGGTAGCCAAGCTGGTGAGAGAGCTGGAGATCAGAGGGAAGCTTCTTGATGAATCTCAGGTATTCTTTAGTTTCCTGAACTTCTTTTAAATTTCTGGTAACTGCTGGAATTATCACGACCTTTTTAGAATTCCAGATTCTTGAAAGTATAACCTTAGCGTCCATAGCTTTTCTTCCATGTATATATATGTTTTTTGAAGTCATAACTTTCTTTGGAGAAGCTGGTAGGGGGATCGAAGTAACTAGTGTTCTCTTCCTGTGCAAGAATACATATATCGCTTGAGGATCATTGACCTGCAAGAATAGAAGTATTTCTTAAGGATCATTGATGTAATTTAAATGTGGTTGTGGATAATTTTATGGGTGTATTTTCTTGGTAAAAGAAATTTATGTATGTATTTCCAATATTAGTGTTAAGGAATTATCTGCTAAACTGTTGTTCCTGGAAAATTTATGCTTGGATGCTAAATGGATTCCTTAGGATTTGTTGGTTTGTCCAAATAAGTGGTAGGTCAATCATAAGAACGTCACGTGATATGTGGGTTAGGCTCACGTGATGGGTTGAATTCTGCCACAAACAAAAGCCCGGTATTTAAATGGAAAAGGCAGAAGGGTAGGCTCATTATCCACCCAGTTTAAAACCGTGCGTCACTGGCACTTGAGGATTTTTCGATTATAAAAAAGTATTTTATGTGCTATGTGACTCATAAGAGGCTGTTTGCTTCACTTACTAGTTACTTAGTAGTTGTAATACATTGATTATTATGCCGTGAATAATAATGAGTGGTTGTTGTGTGATGAATAATGATACATGGGCTGTTATACAAATATTGTGATGTCCAAGAATTAGCTTTATTGGAGTATTGCTAATGCATGTTGATATTTTATGTTGTATAAATAATACAAAGATTCTGCACGGGTTAGTTACACGGAGTTTTATACTATATTAGTCTTATAGAGTTTTATAAAATGGAGAGTTTTATGCCGGAATTATTTTTTCTCATACAGCAAAACCGAGCAAGCTTTAAGTGGTTTATTGGTGAATTGCCTAGTCATATGGATAAATCGAATTAATATCTACAGTGAAAAAGAATGGGTTATAAAGCTATCAAATCTTGATCTTTCCTAATCAGATTAGCTGAATTCAAATGACCTCTTAAAGTTTCAAAAACAGCCCATGTATCATTATTCA
>ML372385.1:30489-47229 GCA_005239525.1 Nicotiana knightiana
AAAAAAAAAAAAAAAGAGAAAAAAAACACCCAACCAACCAACCAAAATCCTATAAAATTTTAATGCGTTTTCTGGAAGAGGACACGTAACACTGAAGGTACAGAAATGCTCACTGAGAATGCAAGAATAAAATCTTCTGTCTTTTGTTATTCATTGACCCGTGGTTTGTCATTTCCAATAATACCCCTCTGTAGTGCTGATATAGTTCCTTGGATGTAGTGCAAGCTTTATACCAAAAGTGTAATGAGTAAAATTGTAAATGAACTAAGAGTTGAGCCATACAAAATTAATATCTCGGGAGATGAATAAATTAGCTCTATCCTACCGGTCACTCTTTGTCATTGTGATCGAGAGAGTTTTCTCTACAGTACTAGGTCAAAAGTTCAAAGCTGGTAGTTTGCAAACAAAAAAAAAGAAGATGGATTTCTCTTGCACCGGTGAAGACTCTTACAAGTTACAAGTAGAGTCCTTTGTTAGGAGTTAGGCCTATCAACTGTGTGACGGCAATTGTTATCTCATGGTATGCTAATTTATTGATCGACTTTTCCTTAATCTTTTTCCATAATTAACTTGCAGATGAATTGTGCTCATCTAGAGAATTGTCTTCATGAAGCGAGAGAGGAAGCTCAAACCCATCTATGTGCAGCTGATAGAAGGGCTTCTGAGTATAGTGCTTTGCGTGCTTCTGCAGTTAAAATGCGCAGCCTCTTTGAAAGATTGAGAGCATGTGTGTTGTCCGGTGGAGTAGCTGGTTTGCCTGAGTCCTTGCGTGCATTATCTCAATCTTTAGCCAAGTAAGCTTTCGCCGTGCACTCTGCTTTATACTTTGTTTTGTGATGCATGGCAAAAACTTACTAATCTGTAAAATACTTTTGTAGTTGGTGGTCATAAAATGTTTAAGATGCAAGATCCATCGGGAAATAACGATAGGTGTGAACATGGTTAGCTCAAGTGAATAGTTATAGAATAACACCATTTAACTAATTAATCAAGTGTGCTTGCATAATCGCTTATTTGAATAATTGGATTAGCTCTCCTTCTCCAACCGGAAAATGACAAACAAATACATAAATAAAGGCTGAAAAAACCAATTCCATAAACTTGAGTTCGGGGACAAATGCACTAATCATCGAAAACTTTACTGGATCGAATTTTCTTATCTTCTCTTTGCTAACCTACACGGAGCATGTGTTAAAGTGTACTAACTAATCCTATCAACTTTGTTATTGTATAATTTATTGGTGCAAAGAGACTGAAATACTCTGTTGCACATATCTTGCGACTTACCTTGCCGTAATTGTTCTTTTTTTAGTACTTCCGTGGACTCCTTCATCGTAACATGTTAAGCAAGATTGCTTCTAAAGAGCTTGTTTAGATTGTATAGCATGAAAATTTGGTAATCTTAATCTGCATGTCTGAATAGCTTAAAATGCACTACTATGGAATGTTTTGGAAGTTAGCGAGTTTCTAATTATCTTGTTGTGAGACGGTATATTGTCTTTGTAATGGTGTGACATACCAAAACCCTCTGTATCCTTTAGTGTTCTTTTTCCTTTTTTGATTTCCTCTTCTTCCTGATGCAAGGGTTGTAATTGTGCAGTCTACTCCCAAGTATGTAAGAACTAGTTGTTGATACATTTTATATAAGATAAATGAATTGAGTCGGCTTGAGAGGACAGAGAGAGAAATTTGGGTAAATAATGTCTTTCCCTGGATTTTTGGGAGGAAGATTATGTCTTCGGTATATTCTGCAAAAGATATACGGATGAAAGACTATAAAAAAAATTCCCATTTAGGAGAGCCACTCTTTCAAGAACCATGCTCTTCTACGAGGGTGAAAGTTAGAGAAACGATGTGCTCGTATTTGCCAAGATTGAAGTTACTAAATTTTGGTCAAGAAGACAAGAACAATCTGTTTTATGTGCGGGGTAAAACTATTTCTGATAGTACTAGATATCTCCTTGACAATTCCATGCTGATTGAGAAATATGGGATATTCACTTTCATGTGTATGAAGGGCAACCAAGGGTGTGACCTAGCAATAAAAGTGGGTGAAAACCATGAGAGACCAGAGTTTAAATTGCAGCAGAGACAAAAAAGCTTCGGGCAGAGTTACTTGGTGTACCTGTGTTGTGGTGGGGAGGTAGCAGGTATCTGGTGAAATATTCTGGGTGTGCATAAACGGGCCCAGACACTACAGACACTACTGTTATTAAAAAGGATGGAAAAAAATGGCGGTGATTGTGTTGTTAGGTATTGACATGCAAGACCTCGTGATATGGAGTTTTTCATGGTCTTGAATAACAAAAAAAAAGAGAGAATTTGAATGACACCAATAAATACTTAAAAACCACCAATTGAGGGGCTTTGTCATTGTCTCTTTAAGACACTAGTTAGCGCTCGTTGATAGCCTCTCTGGCAATTGGACTTTTTTTTGGTTACTTTTTCAAAATGAATCTCCCTCTGAGAACTATTCTATGCTTAATCAGTCATAGAAATTCCTTCTTCTCGGTGAAACTCCTCATAGAGACTAGTAATTCTACCTGCAGTAGAACAAACACCGTGATGATTCAAGCTAACTCTTTAGTGGCTAATATGTTCATTTTTCCATAACCAACACCATTAAAGAACTTCTTGCGTGCCAGTCATTATCTCAATGCCTTTTCACCTAGCCTTGTGCTTTAGTTTTCTTTATTTTCAGGGTACAATATTTCCACATTTTAGGCATGGGTTTCCTCTATTTTAACTTGCTTTCAATTCAATGATGAATCACCAGCTTGATATTTGCATGGCTCAACACGTTCAATATGTGTATTATATTTTATTGAAGAACCTTGTCAAAGTTCTTCTCAAGGATAAAATGCTTAAGCCATGATCTTTTTTAATATTAATTCCAGTCCTCAAATCTAACCTAGTGATCAAAAGGAATGTCTTGCGATTTTGGCAATTGGAATTGTGTCAAGGGCCTTTTTTTTTGGCTTGCTTCTATGCAGTAAATGAGAATAAGTGGAGTGAAGAAATGTGGTGAATAACTATAAGATTTTTCTTTTGTCCCTAAATTCTACAAGGGGAGAACTAAATGTAGCTAGGGAACAGTTCCTGATATTATAACATGTTTGTTTCTTCAAGTTCTTTGTTCTCTAGCTTTGGGTTAACTACTTAAAGATTTAATATTAGGAGTTAGGACAATGACTACTATTTGTGACTGTTAGCCCATTGGTTTACTGGTGGAGTGGACTAAAAATATAATGGTTATAATTATATTATATGCAATCTTTTCACTAACACAGGCTGATGCAAGTTAAATTGATTTGTTTTTAGTTCAATCAATGAAAAAGAAGAAGATGGCTCAGCTGAATTTCGTGAATGCATTCGGGTACTTGCTGATAAAGTTGGTGCATTATCAAGGCACCGAGCGGACCTGGCTGACAAATGTACCAAATTTGATGCTGCAAATAAACAGCTAGCGAAGGAGTTGGATGAAAAGAAAGAATTGGTTAACACCCTCTATAAAAAGCATCAACACGAGAAGCAGGTACACTTTATAGTAACTTGTATTCTGGTCATATACATAGTACCATTATACATTGTGATCTATTCTCATGGTATTTGTAGTTTGTCTATGTTTGAGCTTTCATTTTCATCAACAATGAAAGTACTGTTACGTTAAGCAAAGGTTTTGTAATACAGTTAATAAGGATAGTATGTAGCGGCTGTAAATTGTTCTCCTTTTATTTTGACAATTAGAAATTAATCTTTCTTCATCAAACTTACTGTATATGTTCTCTGTTTCATTGATCTTTTCTCTGGGAAGTGTTCCCTCTTAGATTAATCATAATCTATATTGCGGAAAAATAGAAATATCGCTGGTTAGGCCTATGGTTTGGGCATGACTTAAAGTGACAGAAAAAGTATGATCCTTTGAAATTTCTTATTTATGCTGACTTATTTTTTTCCTAATTGTTCATCAGGCAAACAAAGAGAAGATATCATTTGGGCGTTTAGAAGTCCATGAAATTGCAGCGTTTGTCCTCAACTCTACTGGAAATTATGAGGCTATCAATCGAAACAGTCCTCGTTACTACCTCTCTGCAGAATCTGTGGCATTGTTTACTGACCATCTTCCAAATCGTCCAAGCTATATCGTAGGGCTGGTTGTGCATATTGAACGACAGACTGTGAGGCTGCCACCCTCAACATCAGTTCGAGCTGACCATGATAGAGACCGTTTAGATATACTGACTTCTGACACAGGAACGACCAATCGTTTGTCCTTGAATTCAGGATCAACTACGAACCCGTATGGTCTCCCTGTCGGCTGTGAATACTTCGTAGTGACAGTAGCCATGTTACCTGATACCGCCATTCATTCATCACCTACTTCCTGATCTCATGAATGGAAATGAAAGAAATGAGGGAAGAAAAACAAAATTGTACAGAATGATTTATATAGTAACTAGTACTCTTTTTAGAGGGATTCTTTGCTTGATTTCCTAATGTACAGCTGATGATGAAAATCAATCAGAACTCTTTCTGTGTATATAGCTTTTTCTCATAAACATGTAAAATTCTGTGAATATTCATCCTCCTTTTGTTAGTGCCCTTATCAAAACATTTGAATATTCATCCTTCTTTTAGTATGCGGTTGTTATTGCTGGTTGTTACTGTTTTTTTTTTCTTCTGTGCCGGAGATCTATCGGAAATAACCTCTGCCTCTCTATCCTCAAGGTAGGGGTAAGGTCATACACACTACCCTCCCCAGATCCCATTCCTGGAATTATACTAGGTTTTTTGTTATTGTTGTATCCTTCTTTTGGTATTGCCTTTATCAAATGTTTGAGTATAGCTCATGGCATCATCCTCATGAGATTTGCAGGCCCGACTAATCCGGATACGTGTGATGTGGTTCTGAACGCCCCTATTGAACTCGAGATGTCTAGTTAAGGGCAAGTCTCACCACACTCATTGGTGGTTGATGCCTTATTTTATGTTTAGCTGGATTTAGCTATGAAAGGCCTTGTTTAGTGCATAGTGCTTGTCCATTTATCCTTTTTATTGTTTGATTATGTTGAATTATTAGTTATTTGTTGTGGGGGCTGAATGTTTGGCTGCTAACTAGAGGAGTCAAGTGTTTATTTTCACTTTTCAGCAAGGTGAAGAAGCAAACTCTTTACCGGATTGGAATTGGTGGCCATTTTTGAAATTTTAAAAAAAAAAAAAAGAAGAAAATTATTCATACCCAGTACAATTTCAGATATGTCGTTAAAGGTGGCAAAGCTTTTAAAAGGTAAAATTTAAGTGTAAGATTTCAATCTAACTAAAAGCCTTTTCTTTCTCTAATTATTCTTGAGTTCATAACCTTACTATTCATCACTAAACATAGAATATACGACTTCGCTAGCCAGAACAAAATAGATATCTGAGACGAGAGTTTGACCGATTAGATCGGAAATAGAGAAAGAAAGATTAACCTCTGAAAGACCTTTGCAGAGTCGAGCTTTAGGCGAAAAACTTTTTACGGACTTGCACATGGAAAAGTCAAGTATCCTGCGCAGACTTGATTTACCGGGATTTTTGCTTCAAAGAGCGCTTTCAAGCAATAAATTTAAGCATGATATTTCTCTGCTTAAAAAAAAATTAATTTTTGTATAATCTCATCGTCTCCTGTAATCAAGGTTTAAGTTATATATACACTAAAAAGTAGTAATACTTTTTTTACATCATCAGTGTAATTTACTGTGTTATAGCATATTATTTACCATTTATATTAGGTTGCCAATCTATGGTATTAAATAAAATTAATTGAAATTACTTTTCAAGTGACATAATAGTATTTTCTAGACCATCAATGCATCTTACTTCAAGTTATTTGTAAAAAGGAAGAAAAATATTACTAGGAAATTCTACTTTTTCTTTTGGTCTTGAAAGATTACTTCTATATATGAAAATTTAACTAGTTTCTGGGGCGTCATTGGTCGCCATATTCCTATAACTAGATAGATAGTTGAGACAACCCTGGAGTTGAGGCATTTAAGTAACTGTTACAAACAGTAGGTGCTCTGGGGGTACAAAAATGAGGGTTTTGTGGCGCTCCATTTCTATTGTGGCTCCAAAAAGGTGCATTTTGTGCTCCCTCTTGATTGTTGTTGCAAAAATGTGCATTTCCTTGATCAACTGTTGAGGAAATGTTGAATGACTGCCTTTTTTGTTGCATGCCCATCCTATCTTCAGTGCTGTGATCACTTCCAGAGAATCAATATTGATTTCTAAAGGGTGCAGCTTGAGATGAACGGCCATTTGTAAACCCCTTAGTAAAGCCATCAGTTCTCTTTCCATAGGATTTGTTGCAGTAGTAGATCCAGCAAATCCCATGAGCCAGTCTCCTGTGTGATTTCGGAAGACGCCACCTATGCCTGCCAACCCATGCATTCCTATTGAGGCGTATTGTGTTGGCATTTGCTAGTATCCTTGTTTTGTCAAAGCTATTTTTATTACGAATTTCCATATGTGCCATAAGTATAGGCAATGACAACATGAGAAGGTAGGCATGTGCTATATTGATCCTGGGAGGACCTAGATTGTGTATCCCTTTATGAAGATTAGTGGGCGTAATAGGGGAGGAGTATAGAATGACACTTAGGCCCAGGTTAGCCAGCATTGTATAACATTGGGATATTGAAAGAGAAAATGCCAAGTGTGTTCGATTTCGACTTGGCAGTAGTAGCACAGGGGACTGTTAAGAATACCTAGTCGATGTAGATAAGTATTGGTAGGTAGTTTTTTTTTGTACACATAGCCATAAGAAGTATTTGAGTTTTGGATGGATGTGTAGTTTCCAAATCCATCCATGACTATTGTTTGGGCGTAGACTATTGGTGAGGGAGTTATAACAAGAATACACCGTGAATTTGCAATAAGATGTGAGGCCCCAGACTAGTTGATCATGATCAGTGGAGGATTGGGGAAGGTAGAATTTCTGAATGGAATTCATTAAAGGTGGCGGGAGTTGTAGAAGTAGTTGGGTACACACTAGTGTAGTGGACTTTATCATTTGGAAGACTGTACCTTTTAAGTCCGTTAAGGTTAAAGGCCCGTCAACCTGATGTCATAGAATTAGATTAGGGCCTAACCAAGGATCACTCCAGAAATATACATTTGTGCCCATGGATATTCTCCAAACAAGGCCTTTTTGGAATGCAGTCCATCCGTAAAGAATGTTTTTTCAGGTTGTAGATGGTTTACAAGTTTGGCGATGTTTAGGTGAAATGTATTTGGAGAGTAAAAGTGATCCCCAGAGAGAGGATGGCTTGTGGAATAATCTCCAAGCTGTGCTAGCTAGGAGGGCTTGGTTCTTTTCTTTTAATTTTTGAATATCCAATCTCCCCTCTAGTTTGGATGTGGTGACTTTTTCCCAACGTACCAGATGTAATTTTCTTTTTTGTGGTGTGGTGCCCCACAGAAAATTCTGTTGATAACGTTCTAGCTGATTTAGTATTTGAATTGGCATATTTATGATTTGCATGACATGGTTTGGAAGGAATTCAAGGTTGCCTTAATAAGAGTAGTCCTACCCGCCATGCTTAAAAAAAATCCGTCCCGCCAATCGTGTTTTAAAATTGTCTAGGAGGAATTGAAAGTCTCTCTTTGACGGTTTGGAATCAAAAAGAGGAAATCCTAAGTATTTACCAAATTTTCTACCCTCTGGTATATTGAATGATGTAGTGACGAAAAGCTTGATGTCCTTTGGGCATAATTTAGAGAAAAAAATATTAGATTTTTGAAATTTATTTTCTACCCGGATAAAGAAGTGAAGTAGTTTAGATGATCTATGATAGAGTTTCATGTATGTGTATTTATCCGTGTTGTCAAGTTAATGTCATTCGCAAAAAATAGATGAGAGATTGGTGGAGCATGTTTAGTTAAATAGATGGGGTCCCATGATTGGTAATCAACAGCCAAATTTACGCTTTGTGAGAACATTTTCATGCACAATATGAATAGATATGGAGAGAGTGGGTCACCTTGCCTAATACCTCGCGAGGGTTTGAAAGCCTGTGTAAGACTACCATTAAAGAGGATGGAGGTGGTACTTGTTTTAACACAGAACATAATTAGCTCTATAAGAGTAGTGGAAAAATTGAAGTGAATCAAAGTATGACGGATAACACTCAATTCTAAGCAATCAAATGCCTTCTCTAGATCAATTTTAAGCATCATTTTGAGGCATTTGGCTTTAGATGTGTTGAAATAATAGAGTATTTCTTGAACTATGATTGCATCCCCGTAAAATTCTTAATCAAAATGATACCCAATTAGGATTGAACAGTACCCTACGGACTTAGAGGAAAAATTTCACAAAGGGATGCAAATCTGCGGTCCATTATGTGGTCGCATAACTGCTATGCGGACCGCATAATGGATCAGAGGGCTAGCCTAGTTTGAGGCCAAATATGCGATCGCATAATCGATATGCGGGCCGCATATTTGTCGCAGATATGCTATGGAATTTTTACGGAGGTAGTTATGCGGCACATTATCCGACCGCATAACTGTTATGCGGTGCATTAGGCGGCCGCATAATGACCGCATATTCGGTCAGTTTGTTCACCCGGCTAAGGCCATTTTTGCGGGCCGCATTTCCCTTCTGCGGTCGCATATGCGACTGCATAATTGAGTCGGGGCACCCCATTTTCTAATATTTAAACCCGACCTAAGACAAATATAACACCCATTCCCCACCATTTTAAGTCACTTTCCTGATAATTTAGAGTGAGATAAGAGAGAGTTATAGAGAGAAGGTTCCATTTTTATCCAATTGATCTTCACTCATCACTAAAGGCTTGGGAATAATCAAATAGGGTACAAATTTCCTCACTCTAAGAGGTAAGTTTCTACTGCACCAACTTTAAATTTCACGTGATAGCTAAAATGGGCCATTGGTAGGTTAGTTCATGGGGATAAGGATAGGGACCTTGCATGCATGGAATTCTAAACTATGTGAGGGTAAGTAAAAGCAAAAATAGAAATAAATGGGGGATGGGACCTTAGCAAATTCATAATGGTAGGTGTAATGCTCAAATGAGCTAGGTCTATGATCAAATAAATAATTAAGATTTGATTGTGCTATTTTGTTAAATAGATTGAAAGGGCTAAAGGATTCCGAAAATCGTCGTAGGAATTAGGGATAAGAACCATTCGAGGTATGTATGGCTAACTCTAATCTTCGTAGAATCAACTCGTTGGTGTTCGAATATCTGGTATGAGTCCCTTGCTTGATCCTACGTGAATTGATTGTCTCAATGTGTTAAGTTGGAAGATTTCTGTTTCCTAATTGTTCTAGTTGTTTACCATGTCACTATGCTACATGAAAATGTGAACTATGATTTTTCATGCTCCTTTTATTATGTGTGCAAATTATTATATGTCGATTCTCGTTACTATGAAGGATAATTCTACTGAACGAATGAAAAGGGAAACAAACTCGAATTGTAAAATGCGTCCAAGTGCCAAATATCATGTAATAAATAATGGGAAAGAAATGTGAACTGATTAATTAAATTAAATGGTTATGATGTGCCTTAAAAGTCTCATTATTTTTGTAAAGGTTGTTGTGCCCCCTTTGATTTCACGTGATTCTCCGATTTCCATGTACTCATACTCTTCGTGGTAGAAATTCTTGTAATTGAGTTGTTGATTTAAACTATGTATAGTGGGATCGGGTTGCGCGCCAAAACAGGAGGAATAAGGGTGAAATATGATTGTCTGGTGGGATCGGGTTGCATGTCGCAACAAGGAATAATAAGGATGGACAGGTGGGATCAGGTTGCACGCTGCAACATGAGGAATAAGGATGATATATTAAGGAGTGATAAGGGTGGACTGGTGGGATCGGGTTGCACGCCGCAACAAGGAGTAATAAGGGTGAATGAAATCGGAATAAGAAACTATGAGACCCTTACTTGTGTTCTCTATAATTCTGTTCAGCATTGTTTCATTTCTATGACTGACTTTTATTGGTTTACTGTTTATTCTACTTAGAGTAGTGTTTGTTCATACATACTAGTACTATTCGATGGTACTAACGTCCCTTTTTCCGGGGGGACTACATCTTTTAATGGATGTAGGTGGCTTTGTAGCTGGTAGCACTGATCGCAGGTAGCGATGCCTTCTCCTTCTCCCCACAGCAATCTCGGTACGCCCCATTTCTTTTCTGGGTCATGTATATAATATTTCGTTCTCCCTTTTGATTCGTATGTTGTCACGCTTTGAAGGTATCGCCTGGGCCTTGTCACCGGCACGATCAAGTTTGTCCTTTATATATTTTGAGGCTCCATAGACATTTATGTGGGTTGTGTATGAGTGTTTGAAAGGGTCTTCGGATCATGTTGTATTTTAAATCTTTTGCCCAACTATATTGCAAACTGTATGTGTATTTTGGAAAGCTTAATTATGATAGCATGTATGTATGAAAGAAGGGACTAGTACCATGCCTATATACTCATAACTGACCTCCTCCTAACTTAATAAATAACGTCGCAATTCCTTTATGGTTTGTAAATGATTCAGGTAGGAAAGGCTCAACAGGATTGCTCGATCGGGTTCACTCGGTTGAGCGCTGGTCGCGCTCCCCGAGGCTGGGGCGTGACACCCTCATATTTTGTTGGAAGATGACTGTGAAGGGTGAATGATCTTATGTATTATGGGCTTGATTCTGTTGACAATGATTTTTGTAATCAACTTATAGATAGTATTATAAAGAGTGATAAGGCGGAATTGAGGCGGGGATGTGGGGCTCTGAGTTTAGGAATCAGACAAATAAATGTTTCATTTATTTTTGATGGAATCTTGTTTTGTTGGAAAATGCTGCGGCAAAACTGGATGACTGAAGGGCCCATGTAATTCCAAAATTTTTGGAAGAATAGAGGGTGTAAACCGTTTGGACCAGGTGATTTTATAGGTTAAAAAGATTTGAGGGCAAAAAGGATTTCAGAATCTTGGAGAGGTTCCTTCAATGAATTATAATCCTCCTGAGTTAAACAAAGTATAGTAGACTTTGTGAAGGATCTAGGAGAGCTTATGTGGTCTGTGGTATACAAATTTTGATAAAAGGAGTTGAAAGTCTCTTTTATTTGATTTGTATCATAAATCCATTCACCTGAGTTATCCTTTATTGCTAGGATACAATTTTGACGTCTCCTTTTAAGAGTAGTTAAGTGGAAAATTTTTGCATTAGCAGCGCCATCTTGTAACCAAGAGATTCTTGATTTTAGTTTCCAAAAATCTTCCTCAAGTTTAAGAATGTGGTTAAATTTTTCAATGAGTTCTTGTTCTAGGTTTTGTAGAAACTGACTAGTTGGGTAATGGGGGGATTCATGTAATCCATTAAGTCGTGCAAGCAGTTGCTTCTTTTTGATGAATATGTTACCAAAAGTAATATGGTTCCATTCATGAACCGAGGTTGTAAAATTATTTATGGCTTCCAGAAGCTCTTTATGTTGAAGCCATGTGTTGTGAATAAGAGAATTAAGCTCTAGGTGAGACAACCAAATGGTTTCAAATCTAAAGATGTTAGCCCTAGGTGGTGCTGCTTGTTCAGGCATTAGTTGCAACGGGCAGTGATCTGAGTGAGTACGCGGTAAGTGATTTATGAAGGCTTTTGGATGTAGTTGTTACCATTCAAAATTATCTACCACTCTATCTAGTCGTTCTAGAATCATAGGCCCCCGACGTCTTTTGTTAGTCCAAGTGTAACGGCTGCCCCTATAACCTAGGTCTATTAATTTGCAAAAATTAAAACATTCAAGCATCAAGTCAGCACGTAATTATTAATTAGCCATCCCCCAAATTTTTCTGAAGCAGAAATGATCTCGTTAAAGTCACCTCCTAACAACCAGGGGGCCGAATAAGTGTTGGCTATACATTTTAAATTTTGCCAGAGGATTTTCCTATGCATGAGATTAGTGCTTGCATAGATAGCAGAAAATAAAAAAAGGGTTAGGTTTAGGGTAAACCTGCACTATGCAATGAACTTCCTGATTTGTAAATGCAATGTTGTTCACTGTGACATGATCTGCATTCCAAAGTACAACAATTCTCCCTGCTTGGCCTTGGGCAGGAGCTTGTGAGAAATTTGAAAAACCAAAATCTTCCATAAGGTTGGCATGGTCATTTAAGTGAGTTTCTAAGGAGAACAACCAGAGTGGGCTTGTAGTAGTTGAGCATGCTTCTAAAATTACGTCAATAGTCGGGTGATTGAGCACCTCGACAGTTCCAAATAACGAACTTCATGGATCGACTATTGGGGGGAGGGGGTCGGATGCTGGAGATTCTGTTGATTCTCTAATTGTGGTTTTCCTCCACTGACTGCCTGGGTCTGAGATTGAAGAGTGGGAGTGAGAATGACCGCAAATTTCCCAACCTCCTGGTTGACAGTGGGTTTTAGCTCGATTGAGCATTGTGTCATTTCTGGTGGGCAAGTGATGAGTAGTTTTTTTCGTACTGCTCTTTGAGGATGGAGATATGCAACGCTTTAGCCATATTGGCTCTGTGCGTGTTTCCCTCATCTACGGCATGATAGCAACTATTTCCTGGGGTGTGATATTTTCTTGTGCGCTTGGACTGGGAGGATTGTTGGTCATTGAACTGGAGGATGAGGTTAGTGGTTCGAAGGGACTCATCGGTGAGGTGGGTGGAGTTTGTGCATGCATGAATAATTCCTGGTGAATCCAAGGAATTGTGGATTGGTGTGGTGGGTAGAAGAGCAGGTCGGCATATTTGTGTGGGTGGTTATAAGGTGGATATGCTTGTGGAGCATTCCAAAAGTGGGATTGCATGAGAGGAGCTTGGCTTGATTCCCACAGTGGTGCTTGTGACATCACCCACTGGTATTGACCATAACTTTCCATCGCCAACTTCATCCCCTCTGTCATTATTTGTGCCATGTCCAGAGGGTTCTGGATTTTGATGATCACTTCTCGGTTTTTGATCATCATGGTGAATGTGAGGGCATGGTTCTGGAGACCCATTTCGAGCCAAGATTGTGGTGGGTTGTAAGGGTTGGGAGCTTGGGAGGTGTAGATGATGGGGTAAGTTTGTGGAGGTGGAATGTGGTTCTACATGTTGTTGGAGAGGAGGTGATGGAGGTTGAGAGGACGATATGGGAGTAGAGATGGTCTCTGTGGTTGTGCATGCGATGAGTTAGATTGGCTTGGTTGTAACGTTGCATTATTTGTATTGGAGTGTAAGGGAATTGACTGAAGCTTGTGTTGATCAGTTGGAGTGAGTGTGAAAATTTATATGTCAATACCACACAAGAGGGGGGAGGGTGATTTGTGTGGTGTCTGATTTTCGCGTGCACTTGTTATATAAGGACCATGTTCTTCTATGTGTTCCAACTCCTACTGTTTGCGGAATAATAAATACAAAAAATAAAGAACACATATATTTTTACGTGGAAAACACCTGGCTCAAAAAGTAAAAAAACTACGACCTACTTCCCAGTAGGATTTTCCCAAAACTCTTTACTAAATCAGTGAGCCAACACAACATTTACAAAAACTCTTTTGTAAACCTAAGATTACCTCTAATCCCTTGTAGCAAACTAACCTCTAGCTATTTGCGACAAACTCCAAGTTAGCTATAACTTGAAACACACAGTATCTATTACATATGCTTCTAGATAAATCTAAAAAGGTACAAGTTAAAATCACCTACTACAAATAAACTAGATTAAAAGACAACAGTTGAAACTGGTTCTTCTAGCTGGTTCAAGTAGCTTCAGATTCGCACACTCAAATCTCACACGTACTGCTTGTAAAATTGCCTCGCTAATTTTACTCTCAATTCTTGCTTAACTTCTGCTTTTGTGTGTACCTGTGCAATAAGAACAATCTACAATATATAAGATTAGTAGATAAGGAATTAACTAGATCTAATGCTACTCTTCCTTGGTGGAAGAGTTCTAGTTAATCTCAACTCCTCAAATCCTTCCTTATCTTTGATTCTGTTCATAATGAATAAGGAGTCCTTCTCCTTATCATATTGCAATCTTTTCGATCAGGAGATATCTCTTATTTTACCATATTTCTTTTATCTCCTGCATGTGCACCTCACGTGCCTTTGACTTTGCTCGTGTCTGTGTCTGCCAGTGATGGACCTGGTTCATATCTGAGTTCCTTTGTCTTTCTTCAAAACTATTCCTTTTCTTGGGCCAACAAATTCCCCATTTTTGATGATGACAAACTTTGTGCGTCCATAAGCTTAGGACTGTATCCAGGTTAATCCAACATTGACACATATTAGAGTATTAAGCATTTATCACAAAAGAACCAGGTTCACTAGGTTATAAATATCACATGTTCAGAGCAACACAACCATTCTTCCCCCTTTTGGCATCATTGAAAAGTTGCAAAAATTATGTGAATCCAGGATATTTAAGAATTACTCATGGCCACTTGGGCAACTGCAAGTGCAATCATGGATTAATCATCTATAATCAACTAATAATTCAAACTATCAAAGAAATAGAAACAGTGAACAAGAGCAAATGCATCAGATTTCATTGATAGAAAGCACGATTCTTTCACAATCCACAAAATGAAATAAAAACAATTAAAAACATGAGCAAAAAACAAGAAAAAGTCTCGAGTCTGGGTCACTAATGTTCTGAGCAGACTAGGAAACTAAGGCTTGGAAGGGCTAGAGGCTTGGTTTTTGGCTTGGAGAAGAGTTAGAATATCTCGAAGAATTCCCTCGTTCTTATCCCTTTCCTTAGTAATCTCATCTTTTAGAGCATCCCTCTCATATTCAACCTCTGCCAAACAGTTCTTCAGCCTTGTATTTCAGCATCCTTCACCCCACTCTCCTGCATTAGGGCTCTGACTTTGCTGTTTACAAGTGTCCTCTTCGATGAACCAGGTTCATTGGGGATGACATTTACCTCATAATCACAAACCAGAAGAGTGTTTATTCCAAAGTGGTCATTTCTTGTGGCCATCTCCGCTTTCTTCAGTGGCACCTTGTAATGAGCAAGTACAGAAGTGAGAGTGAACCCATATAGAATGGTGTGGGCTTTGGAGCCTTTTACAACTCTGTCCAAAAGCTGAATTATGAACCAAGGACAGTTTATCTGCCTTCCACTGTCCAGTCACTCCATCAAAACTAAATCCATGTAATTAGCAATGTGCCTCATTTTCTACCGTGGCAACACAAACTTGTTGATAAATTCAAAAATCACCTTGTGTGGGGGATTCATTTCAGTCTTATAGACTGCCTTGGGCTCAACCTCTTCCTCATTGTCGCAGAACCTCCTTGTGATCACTGGGGCAGTTGGAAGAGCATCTAGACTTGGCCATTTTTGCCTAGTGTAATCATCATAGCCTTCAGAGGGAATGACAAGGATTTCACCCAATTCTTTGGCATCGAAATAAATTTGGACCCCCTTTACCCGGCTAGTGACTCTGCCATCCTTGATCTCAACGTTTGCCATGAATTCTACTATTTCATTTCTGGCCAGTATACTATCTAACTGAAGGACCATGTCCTACTAGCCCTGCCTCTCAAGCTTCTCCAACAACAAGATCATCCCTTCTTCTTCCAAGTCTTTCAAAAACCTGCCCTTCAGAATTGTACGTTTTCCAAACTTTGTCAACTTATCCTTCTCACCATCAGATTCAACTGCCTCTTCTTCAGGAATTTGCACTTTCTTGGGTTTCACTGCAGACCTGGTTTGCTTGGCTAAGGTCGAGGGTTCATCATACTTAGAAACATATGAAGAATTCTTTGAGGAAGTCTTGGATTTTTTGTGCTTAGGGGTCTGAACCTCTATCTCCCCCACCTTCTCACTTTGATGGACCAGGTCCATCTCATCTACTTCAACAGCCTCCACAGGCTCAATTACCTTTTCTTTTCCTTTCTCTAGATTTTTCTTCTTACTCTCTGCTAAAGCTCTCTGCAGTTCTTCCTCAATATGCTTTAGCTTACTCTTTGTAGTTCTTCCTCTTGGAAGAGGAATATCAGAACTCTCAGAAGGAGCAGCTTTCCTTTTCTTATTTTCTCTTGTTGTCCCAGAAGTTAGAGCTTTAGGAGTTCTTTTCTTCTTTGGATTGTAACTATCGCCTAACTTTTTCAACAAATACGCCAGGGTTTCTGTTGGTCCCAAACGCTCACGCAAGTATACGTGGTCGTAGCAAGTAATATAATGTTAAATCGAATGTCGAACCCACATGGACTTGCGTAAACTACTTGCTGAATCACTCAAATTATTATTTAATCGAGCCAAAACAAAATCCAGGAATGTAACTATTTTATACTACGATTCTACGAACTAACTAATTATCAAATGACAAGAATATTGTTGTGTGTATTCAATAGAGACAAATATTCCAGGGTTGTGATCAATTCACCACTCGTATTGCATTCTAATTAACTCCCCCTTTCATATAATTCACTCATGTTTGCTAATTAATCGATAATTTCTCTCGTAGCCTTCTCCAGAAGTACTACTCACCTATTCTCAATAGATTAATGCCTATATTCCTATGAAATTAATCTATTAGAACGCACTAAGATTACGATGTTTAATTAAGCACGGTGAATAGGTATATTCCTATCCTAACCACAAATCCGCTCCCCTGAAGGGTTAATATCGCGCTCTCTTCAATTCTTCTCTAATCTATATACGGCTTTCACAAGCATAACATAGATAGTATATAGAACCTAATTGCTGGCCAAACAATTAAG
>ML372386.1:0-16430 GCA_005239525.1 Nicotiana knightiana
TGGATCTTCCATGTCGGTTTCAATTTGTTCAATTTGTGGTTGATGTTTGCTTTTCCGGTTGGTACGATTTAGGGCCTTAAAAACTTTCTTGGGGTTTTGATAAGGCTTCAACTACTTCACCAGTCCTCGATGAATTTCTAGGCATGCACCTGCAACACGTTAGCAAACGTTAAACTTTCAATGTAAAAACGAAAATTTAAAGAAAATTGACTATATTTCAGAATTTTGTATTTCTCCAACTCAATTGATAACACCGTTAAAGTCCCCGGAAACGGCGCCAAAATTTAATCACGCTCAACTATGTCTTATAAAAGACTAAGAGGGAGTTGCAAAATATAATCCGGGGTATTATGCCCAGAATCGATCCCACAGGGAATTTACGTATCAATCAAGTCTTTAGAATACGCAACTTTTACTCAATCAACTCTCTCAAGACTTTTGAATATAAATTGGTGATATTTTACTAATTCTACTGACAAAATTAATAAACTAACGATTAACTAACAATATGGTGTAAACAATTATAATAAAGGTCTAAGGCTATGGTTCCCCCCGCTGGTGAACTTCCTTCTCGGATACTTCCTATAGTTTGATTAGTTGTCTCTATCAATCATGAACACTCTATCTACCATAAATCTCTCTCAAGTAATTATGATAATTTACTAGACGCACTCTCTCAAGTTACGCTAGCTAGATTGCATTACAGTTCACTTTAGATTGCACCCGAGGTATNGGGCCCTTCAATCAACTACAACAAGAACGTAGTTGAACAAATAGAGATTAATCAACCACTCAAAACTATATTAATATCACAATAAGTTTATCCCCCAACGGGTTCCACAAAACCCTAGATTAAGAAAATTAGCTACTCATATTCATAAGAATCAATTGTAAAATAACCTGCATAATTGAACTACAAAATAATAAAGAAGAGCTACATAAATCAATGTTTGCTTCACTGAGTATTAATCCAAAGGTTTTTCTTCACTTCAATGTCTTCCTTCCTCTTCAAGTTGTGTTTTTGGGTCTATTTATATGTTTGGGATAAACCCTAGCCGTGTCGGAGACTTCTATTCCAACCGGGAAACACTTAAAACCTTTAAAACTTGAAATTGGCCGGACCTCGGGACCCAGGCGTTTGGGCTCAAACGCCCCCTTAAAGCCAGGGCAGACCTCACTTTAGGGGTCTAACGCCCCACTAACGCCAAGCTGGCCCTGACTTTAGGGGCCAAACGCCCCACTAACGCCCGGGTTGGCCTGGCTTTAAGGCCAAATCGTCCGGGTATAGCCTGGGTCACTCCTTTTCGACTCTTGAGCGTATTTTCGACGTTCATGCATCCATTTAGCTCGGTCTCCATCTCCAATGCACCTACACATGAAATAGACTCCATTATGCACATAAAAAGTGTATTTTTATCATTAACGCACATAAAATGTAAGGCATATAACATGTTAAACCATGAATTCTAGNCATCCATTTAGCTCGGTCTCCATCTCCAATGCACCTACACATGAAATAGACTCCATTATGCACATAAAAAGTGTATTTTTATCATTAACGCACATAAAATGTAAGGCATATAACATGTTGAACCATGAATTCTAGTCACGCATCAGTATTCTTCTTGAATATTTCTTTCTATTTTCTTATTTAATGGGCAAGAATATTTCCGTTGTCATTATTAGCTACAATATGGAGTAAAATTTTCTTATGTTGGGAGAATGACAGATCTTAATATTTCCATATAATAATAGATATTATTTTATAAGTTTACATGCTTGAACTAAATTTTATTTCATGTTTATCTGCTTTATTGATAGATGTTCATACTTATGTAGTGATATCTATCTACATTATATTATAATGAATTCTACATTTATTTGTAATCGAGAGAGGCAAATACTATATTAATCTATTATAACAAGTAGGGCAGCCAAAAGGGACTTACTAAAAGAGCATTTTTCAGTTCAATCTTTTATTTCTGGTTCTTTAATATTATTAATTTGATAATTATTTTGTATAACCGAAAGGAGTGCAACTAATTGTTCAACTTGAGTAATAATATATAAGTGTAATCGTGAGAGGAATTTATATATTTGTGAGAAATATAAACTAAAGAATAAATTTATCTACTATATAATTGAAATATCAAATGAAGTCAGGATCCCAACATCCTTTCATATTTGTGAAAAAAAAAATATTTCTCCATTTCTTCATTTATGCAATTTTAGTTAGCCAACTCACAACTCAACTCTTTATGATTTTCTCAAATAGTAATTAATGCAAGAAACACCTGTAGAATAGATAAATCAATCTCTGTGGGTTCGACATTGACAGGGTACGAGTCAGAATTATATATATACGCTAGACACTCGTCAAATTTTTGGCGCCGTTGCCGGGGATTGGAAAAATCTACTACAAATTAATTGTTTTACTACTAATTTGAGATTTTTATTGAATTTTGTGCACAAATTTCAGGAAGTGTATGACCCGTTGCTCCTCTAGAGAACTAGTTGAATACGATCCTGAAAATTATAAAATCTTTGCGGTTGTTGCGAAAGGAACAGGTTTCACGATCTCAAATCTCTTCAAAAGAAGAAATGGAGAATGAAGAACTTAACAACAACAACCAACTCCCTCCACATCAAGTAGAAGACCAGTTTGATGAAGTGGCACCACGATGTAATAGAATACTAAGAGATTATGCAAGGCCAGATCATTTGAAGGAGAATCAAGTGTGAGGAGACCACCAGTTGCAGCAAATAACTTTGAAATTTACACAGGCTTGATTCAAACTATTCAACAGTCGTGCCAATTTACTGGTGATGCGAGTGAAGATCCTCACACTCCTCTAATTGATTTTATTGAATTAGTTGAAACTTGCAGGTATAATGGAGTCACAACAGACGCCATCAGGTTGCGGCTTTTTCCTTTTTCTTTAAAAGGTGAAGCAAAAATATGGTTGCGAAGTCTGCCGAGAGGTTCAATCACTACATGGGACCAAATGACTCAAAAATTTCTTAATAAATATTTTTCACATGCAAAAACAGTTAAAATGAAGCAAGAGATCAATAATTTTGTGCAAACAAACATTGAATCTGTATACCAAGCATGGGAATGATTTTATATTTTTTATCATGGTCTTAAACCCTCTGCTAGAAATGTTATTGATGCAGCATCAGGAGGATCCATAATGAGAAAAATCACTACAAAAGCCATGCAATTGCTTAATGAAATTTCAGAAAATGCTGTTCAATGGCCCTCTGGAAGAATGATTGTTAAGAAAGCAGCAGGAGTCAATCAGGTTTAATCTTGGAATTTATTAGCGCAACAAATTTCAACTCTGACACAAAAAGTTGAGGCCTTTCAGGTAAATACTCATCATCATCTCAACATGAGAATTATGATGTTTGTGGAGGTAGTCATCCCAATCATGAGTGCCAAGCTTCAACACAAAATGAAGAACAAGTAAATATTATTAGTTATAGAACCAGTTATCCATTCGGTAGTCCCATGGCACAAAAACATCCGGGATTCCAATGGAGTAACCTAAATGGTGCTGAAAATCCTAAAAGATTTTTCAATCAAAAGTAGCAGGTACAGGGACCACCTGGTTTTCAAAATCAAAACAGAGTGCAACAAGATTTCCAAAAATATCAACAACCACCCCAAAGAGCTCATCAGCAAAGCCTCGAAGATATGATGTACAAATTCATTAAAGCTACTGATGAGAAAGTTGAAAGTCAAAGTTCAGCCATCAAGAATTTAGAAATTCAGATGAGCCAATTATCAACCCTCATGTTTGAACAAATAAAAGGTTCTCTACTGAGGTACCATTAATTTTAGGTAGACCATTTCTCGCAACAGGAAGGGAGATCATTGATGTACATCAAGGACAATTAATATTACGAGTTGATGAGGAGAGAGTAATTTTTTACATGCAGAAAATGATGAAATTTCCTGGGAATGAGTCATCATCATCTTGTTTTCAAATTGACTTACTAGATGACCTTGTAGATGAATTCAAGGATAATCAATTAATTACTGATTTATTAGAAATATTCTTGGTCAGGTCATGTACCACAAGTGATGAAATTCCCACAATCAGAGAAGAAGCTGAAACACTAGAAAAAGATTCAGAAAATGAGAAAATCTCACCAGAAGAAGTTCAACCAAAAATTGAACTCAAAACTTTTCCTTCTAATTTGAAATATATCTTTCTTGAACCTGAATTATTTCCGGTAATTATTTCATCTTCATTAAATGCAGAACAAGAAATAAAATTAATTAGATTTTTAAGAGAACACAAATGAGCCTTGGGGTGGACTATAGCTGACATCAAAGGAACCAGTCCAGCTATTTGCACGCATAGGATCCTTATGGAGGATAATTATAAGACAATAGTCCAACCCTAAAGGAGACTTAACCCAGCAATGCAAGAAGTTGTCAAGAAAGAAGTAGTGAAACTTCTAGCGGCAGGTATCCTTTATCCAATATCTGATAGCCCTTGGGTAAGTCCTGTACAGGTAGTACCAAAGAAAGGAGGTACGACAGTAATAAGAAATAAAAATAATGAACTCATACCTACAAGAACAGTCATAGGATGGAGAGTCTGTATTGATTACAGACGACTTAATGATTCCACGAGGAAAGATCATTTTCCTTTACCTTTTATTGACCAAATGCTTGAAAGAATTGCAGGCCATAGTTTTTGTTGTTTTCTTGACGGATTGTGACGACCCATCCGGTCGTCTTGAGAATTAACATCTTGATCCCCTATTAACTGTTTCCCCCAAGTCTATTTTGCTAAATTGAATTGCCGGACGTTCGGTTTTGAGTTTCGGAGAGTTTCGGGACACTTAGTCCCTAAATGAGGGCTTAGGTGTTGGAAAGTTTCCCGTAGTTGGAACAATGTGAAGACGGCCTCGGAATGGAAATATGATGGTTCGGTTAACTCCGTTAGGTGATTTCGAGGTTGGGAGCGTGTTCGGAATACATTTTGGAAGTCCGTAGCTCATTTAGGCTTAAAATGCCGAAGTTTGAATTTTTGAAGTTCCCAGTCTGATAGTGAGTTTTTGATCCGAGGGTCGGAATGGAATTTCAGAAGTTTCAGTAGTTCTGTCATGTCATTTGGGATGTATGTGCAAAATTTGAGGTCATTCGGATGAGTTTAGACATGTTTCGGCGTCGGATGTGAATTCTAGAATTTTCCTAAGTTTCTAGGCTTGAACCTATGCATAATCGATGATTTTGATGTTATGAGACGTGTTTCTAAGGCTCGACCTAGTTCGAATAAGGTATTAGGATCGGTTGGTTGTTTTGGCTGAGGTCCCGGGGGGCCTCGGGGTTGTTTCAGATGCTTAACGGGAGAAATTGGGACTTATCAAATGGCTGAACCAGACCTCTTCTGGTGTTTTCGCACCTGCGAAGGTTTTCCCGCAGGTGCGGACTCACAGGCGTGATAGGGTTTATCACAGGTGCGATGGCGAGGGATTTGGCCAGTGGTTGCAGCTACGACCTGAGTTCCGCAGGTGCGGAACCGCAGGCGCGACCAAACGACCGCAGGTGCGGCCCCAGTGGACTTAAGTGAATTTCGCACCTGCGATGCTTTTTCCGCAGGTGCGGTACCGCAGGGTGGTGATCGGGACCGCAGGTGCGAGATCCCTATGTGTTTATTCCAAAAATCCGAGGGTTTATTTCATAAGTCTATAAATTGTTTGAGAGCTCGGGAATTGGCGATTTTCAGTGGGTTTTTAAGAGAAGGATCATAGGTAACATTTTCTAATCCTAATTCATTGTTAGACCATTAATCCCCGTTGTTTTATTTAGTTTAATTATAAAAAAAAAAAGGGTAAAAACCATGGGAAATTGATGAAACTTCCCCAAACCGAAATTCTGAGAATTTAAGGGGTTTTTGGCATCGAATTTCGATTGTTTCTGGTCGAGTGAGTTCGTGAGTGAATGGGTGTCCGGAAAATATAACTTTTACCCGATTCCGAGACGTGGGCCCGAGGGGAATTTTGGTCATTTTACCTAATTTCGCGCCTTAGCTTTGAATTAAATAGTAGAATCAGTTGATTGAGATGTTATTTATGATATGTAATTGAATTGTATAGATTTGGGTCATTTGGAGTCAGATACTCGTGGAAAACGTGTGGTTTCGAGTTGATTTTGAGCCGGTTCGAGGTGAGTGGCTTGTCTAACCTTGTGTGGGGGACCTTTCCCCTTAGGTGTGATATTTGGTAATTGAATGCCTTGTACGTGAGGTGACGAGCGCGTACTTGTGCTAATTGTTGAAAATCCGGTTTTACTTTAAATATTTAGACTGAGTTTCTTTCTTACCTGTTTTATTCTACTTGCAATTATAGTCTATGTTAGCTTAAAAAAGCATGCCTAGTTGCACTAAATTGCCCATTTGCTTAAGTTGCTTTAATTGTACTACGTGAAGCATGTTAGGATAGAACTACTTGTTGCCTTATATTTTTGCACTCTATTTCTGAATATCTTCTTGTTGTGGCTGCGTATTTGCATTGGGACTACGGATGTGGGATTCCGATAGCTCCCCCTGCACATATGATGGACTACGGGACGGTATCCCGGGAGATCCATTGGACAGTTGAGAAAAGGACTACAGGACGGTATCCTGGGAGATCCTCATTGTTACCATTGTTATTATGCTGTACATATTCCGTGTTTACTCTGTTCTTATGTCTTTTGTTATTGCCTTGTTTGACCTGTCTTATTTCGCTGTTGTACTCATTATTACTGCCTTTTTTCATACTGTTAATTTCTATTATATTGTTTAACCTCAGTAGGGCCCTGGCCTTCCTCGTCACTACCCGACCGAGGTTAGGCTTGGCACTTGCTGAGTCCCGCTGTGGTGTACTTATGCCCCTTCTACGCATGTTTCTCATGTGCAGATCCAGGTACCTCCACCCAGGCGCACTATCCCCGAGATTGAGAGATCTAGCAGAGACTTCGAGGTACATTTTCCGCGTCCGCAGACCAGGAGTCTCTATCTTATTCCAGCTTTAGTGGAAAGCTTTTCCTTCCTTACAGTTGTTTAGACATTCTGGAGTTAGAGCCATGTATTACATTTCTGTTAGCCTGTGTTTCCCGTGAGTTTCCGGGTTTTGGGGTGATATTGTAGACTTCCGCATTATTTTTGAGTTGTATATGCCGAGCGGCATTTGTATACAGTCTTTCTTTTAGATTGTTAAGTTTTTACTTAATTATTCCGCAAGTTATGTTGTTTTTCCGCATTGTTAGGCTTACCTAGTTATAAGGATTATGTGCCATCATGACAGGTTCACGGAGGGCGAATTGGGGTCGTGACAAGTTGGTATCAGAGCTCTAGGTTCATAGGAGTCACGGAACACATGCCGGTTTATTAGAGTCTCGCTGATCGGTTCAGAGACGTCTGTACTTATCTACGAGAGGCTATATAACTGTTTAGGAAAAATCTTTACTTCATTTGATTTCATTGTCGTGCGATATTTTTGAAACCAATTCTAAACCTCTGTCTTCTATTCTCTCACAGATGGTAAGGACACATGCTACTCGGGACGATCAGGCACCCGTGCCCCCTACTGCAGCCGTCAGAGGTTGGGGACGAGGTAGAGGCCAAGGACGCGCACGTGGTTCAGCGAGAGCACCTGCGCGAGCTGCCACCGAGGTACCACCAGCAGATCCATCCGAAGTCCAGGCACCTGACATACCTACTGCCACTACTACTCCAGTCCTTCAGGAGACGTTAGCTCAGTTCATGTCTATGTACACCACTCTAGCTCAGGCAGGGTTGCTTCCCCTTGCTGCAGCCACATCCCAAGTCGGGGGAGGAGCATAGACTCCCGCCGCCCGCACTCCTGAGCAGCGATTGCATGTGGAGCAGGTCCCAAAGATCATTCCGGCATCGCCCGTAGTGCCAGTTCAACCCGAGGATGGGTCAGCTGCTTTAGAGGACGAGCAGTGGAGACTTGAGAGGTTCAAGAAGTATGATCCTCCGGTATTCAGTGGTCTAACATCAGACGATGACTTGGAGTTTCTAGAGGAGTGCCACTGTATTCTTCGCACTATGGGCATAGCCGGATCTAGTGGGGTTTCCTTTACTACCTTCCAGCTTCGCGAAGCCGCCTATGATTGGTGGTGCACTTATAAATTAGATAGTCCAGATGAGGCTGTTTCACTGACCTGGACCCAATTCTCAGGGACGCATGGCGTGCAGAGTTTGAGCATTTGCACCAGGGTGCTATGACAGTTTCAAAGTATGCTATCTGTTACACTAGATTGGCTAGGCATGCACCGATTGGTTGCTACTGTCTGCGAGACGGTTCGCCGGTTCATCGAGGGTCTTATCCCACCCATCAGATCTAGCATGGCTCGAGAGTTGGAGATGGACATTCCTTATCAGCAGGTAGTGATCATTGCTAGGAGGATTGAGGGTATGCTCACTAGGGAGCGAGAGGAGAGAGTGGCCAAGAGGTCTCGAGAGTCGGGCCACTACTCTGGTGCCCGTACCCTAGCAGTAGGTTGACATGGTAGGGGTTATATGGTCTGCCCCGTTCATTCAGCTCTTCCAGCAGCTAGCAGTACCCTAGCTCCGCCCAGGCCTCAGGAGCCTTACTATGCACCTCCAGTTTCTAGCGCGCCTCCTACGCAGGTTGATTTCAGAGGTCAGTCTAACAGACCTGGCCCTAGCCAGTCACAGCCACCACGTCCTCCCAAAGTTTGTTTCAAGTGTGGCGATACACGCCATATGGTTAGGGACTGCCCCAGACTTAGTAGGGGTGCATCTTCACAGACTTTTCAGTCACAGCGTGCTCAGCAGAGTACTCAGGCCATGATCACAGCTCCAGCTGCTACCCCATCTGCCCATCCAGCTAGGGGCGGAGGTCGGGGAGGTAGAGGTCGCCCTCGAGGGGGAGGCCAGGCCAGATATTATGCTATTCCTGCTCGTACCAAGGTTGTTGTCTCCGATTCTGTCATTACAGGTATTATACTGGTTTGTCACATAGATGCATTGGTTCTATTCGATCCAGGCTCCACGTAATCTTATGTGTCTTCTTATTTTTCTCCGCATTTGGGTATAGCCCGAGATTCTTTGAGTTCTCCTATTTATGTTTCTACTGCTGTGGGAGATTCTTTTGTTGTGGACCGCGTTTATCGGTCGTGTTTGGTTACTATTCGTGGTTTTGAGACCAGTGCGGATTTATTGTTACTCGATATGGTGGATTTTGATATTATTTTGGGCATGGACTGGTTGTCGCCCCATTATGCTATTCTTGATTGTCACGCCAAGACCGTGACACTGGCTATGCCAGGTATTCCGCATGTTCAGTGGAGTGGTACCTTAGATTACACTCCAGTAGAGTTATCTCTTTCCTTAAAGCTCAGCGTATGGTTGAGAAAGGGAGTGCCGCGTATTTAGCTTATGCGAGAGATGCCAGTCTTGATACCCCTTCTGTTGATTCAGTTCCAGTGGTACGAGATTATCCCGATGTGTTTCCAGCTGATCTTCCGGGCATGTCGCCCGATAGAGACATTGATTTTGGCATTGATTTGTTACCGGTCACGCAGCCCATTTCCATTCCTCCGTACTGTATGGATCCTCCTGAGTTGAAGGAGTTGAAAGATCAGTTACAAGAATTTCTTGATGAGGGTTTTATTCGACCCAGTGTTTCACCTTGGGGTGCTCCTGCCTTGTTTGTGAAGAAAAATGATGGTTCTATGCGCATGTGTATTGATTATCGCCAGTTGAACAGGGTTACAATGAAGAACTGTTATCCCTTGCCTCGTATTGATGATCTATTTGACCAGCTTCAGGGCGCACATGTATTTTCTAAGATTGATTTGCGCTCAGGTTACCATTAGTTGAAGATTCGGGAGCCGGATATCCCGAAGACTGCCTTCAGGACTCGGTATGGCCATTACGAGTTTCTAGTTATGTCATTTGGGCTGACTAATGCCCCAACAACATTTATGCATTTGATGCACAGTGTGTTCAGGCCATATATCGACTCGTTTGTCATTGTTTTCATGGATGACACTCTTTTTTACTCCCGGAGTCGGGAAGATCATGAGCAGCACCTGAGGACAGCGCTTCAGACCCTGAGAGGGAAGAAGTTGTATGTAAAGTTCTCAAAATGTGAGTTTTGGTTGAGTTCTGTGGCATTCTTAGGCCACGTAGTATCGAGTGAGGGAATGTGGGTGGATCCGAAGAAGGTAAAGGCCGTGCAGAGTTGGCCCAGGCCGTCCTCAGTTACAGAGATTCGCAGTTTCCTTGGCTTGGCCGGTTACTACCGTCATTTTGTGGAGGGATTTTCATCGATTGCAGTCCCTATGACTAGACTGACCCAGAAGGGTGCTCCATTTCAGTGGACAGAGGAGTGTGAGGCGAGCTTTCAGAAGCTCAAGACAGCTTTGACTACAACCCCAATATTGATATTGCCTACTGGTTCGGGGTCTTATACAGTTTATTGTGATTCCTCACGAGTCGGCCTTGGAGTGGTGTTGATGCAGGACGGTAGGGTGATTGCCTATGCGTCCAGACAATTGAAGATACATGAGAAGAATTACCCTGTCCATGACCTTGAGTTAGCTTCCATTGTTCATGCCTTAAAGATCTGGCGTCATTATTTGTACGGTGTGCCTTGTGAGATTTATACTGACCACTGGAGTTTGCAGCACATATTCAGGCAGAAGGATCTAAATTTGCGCCAGCGTAGATGGTTAGAGTTGCTAAAAGACTATGACATCACTATATTATACTACCCGGGGAAGGCCAATGTGGTGGCCGACGCCTTGAGTCGCCTGGCGGAGAATGTGGGGAGTTTGGCATACCTTCATGCAGCTGAGAGGCCTCTAGCCTTTGATGTTCAGTGCTTAGCCAGTCAGTTCGTGAGATTGGATCTTTCTGAGACTTGCCGGGTATTATCTTGTGTGGTTGCTCGGTCTTCCCTCCATGATCGTATCAGAGAGCGCCAGTATGATGATCCCCACCTTTTAGTTCTCCAGGATAGAGTCCGGCGGGGTGATGCCAGAGATGTGACTATAGGAGAGAATGGGGTGATGAGGATGCAGGGCCGTATCTGTGTGCCCAACGTAGATGGGCTTCGGGAGTTGATTCTTGAGGAGGCCCATAGTTCGCGGTATTCCATCCATCCAGGTACCATGAAGATGTACCAGGATCTGAGACAGCACTATTGGTGGCGAAGAATGAAGAAGGATATAGCAGAGTTTGTAGCCAAGTGTCTCAACTATCAACAGGTCAAATGTGAGCATCAGAGACCGGGAGGGTTACATCAGCAGGTTGAGCTTCCAGAGAAGAAGTGGGAGCGGATCACCATGGACTTTGTGGTTGGACTTCCACGGACTTTGAGGAAGCATGATGCTATTTGGGTAATTGTGGATCGGTTGACCAAATAAACACATTTCATTCCGGTACTGACTACTTATTCATCGGAGCGGTTGGCGAAGATTTATATCTGGGAGATCATTCGTTTGCATGGTATTCCAGTTTCTATTATTTTAGATAGAGGTACTCAGTTCACTTCACGGTTCTGGAGAGCCGTTCAGCAGGAGTTGGGTACTCGGGTGGAGTTGAGCACAACATTTCACCCCCTAGACGGACGGACAGTCCGAGCGCACTATTCAGATTCTTGAGGATATGCTCTGTGCGTGTGTGATTGAGTTTGGAGGATCTCGGGATCAGTTCTTGCCATTGACGGAGTTTTCTTACGACAACAGTTATCAGTCCAGCATTCAGATGAAGCTGTATGAGGCTTTATATGGTAGGAGGTGCAGATCTCCGGTGGGTTGGTTTGAGCCGGGTGAGTCCAGGCTATTGGGCACAAAGTTAGTTCAGGATGCATTGGAGAAGGTCAAGGTGATTCAGGATAGACTCTATACAACCCAGTCCAGACAGAAGAGTTACGCGGATCGGAAGGTTCGTGATGTTTCATATATGGTCCGAGAGCGGGTTCTGCTTCGGGTTTCGCCTATGAAAAGCATTATGAGATTTGGGAAGAAAGGGAAGCTGAGTTCGAGGTTTATTGGCGCTTTTGAGATATTGAGGTGTGTTGGGGAGGTTGCTTATGAGCTTGCCTTACCTCCTATCTTGGCAGGAGTTCATCCGGTATTTCATGTTTCGATGCTCCGGAGATATCACGGTGACCCGTCTCATGTCTTGGATTTCAGCTCAGTCCAATTGGACAAGGATCTATCATATGTTGAGGAGCCTGTAGCTATATTGGACAGGCAGGTCAGAAGCCCAGGTCGAAGAACATTGCTTCAGTAAAGGTTCAGTGGCAGGGTCAGCCAGCCGAGGAGGTGACCTGGGAGACCGAGCAGGATATGCGCAGCAGTTACCCTCATCTTTTCACTACTTCAGGCATGTCATTATGCTCGTTCGAGGATGAACAAATGTTTAAGTGTAGGAAGATGTGACGACCCAGCCGGTCGTCTTAATAGTTAACGCCCCGATCCCCTATTAACTGTTTCCCCCAAGTCTATTCTGCTAAATTGAATTGCCGGGACATTCGGTTTGAGTTTTGGAGAGTTTCGGGACACTTAATCCCTAAATGACAGCTTTGGTGTTGGAAAGTTTCCCATATTCGGAACAGTGTGAAGACAACCTCGGAATGGAAATCCGATGGTTCTGTTAGCTTCGTTAGGTGATTTCGGGGTTGGGAGCGTGTTCGGAATGCATTTTGGAAGTCCGTAGCTCATTTAGGCTTAAAATGCCGAAGTTTGAATTTTTGAAGTTCCTAGTCCGATAGTGAGTTTTTTATCCGAGGGTCGGAATGGAATTTCGGAAGTTGCAGTAGTTCCGTCATGTCATTTGGGATGTGTGTGCAAAATTTGAGGTCATTCGGATGAGTTTAGACGTGTTTCGGCGTCAGATGTGAATTCTAGAATTTTTCTAAGTTTCTAGACTTGAACCTATGCATAATTAATGATTTTGATGTTATGAGATGTGTTTTTAAGGCTCGACCTAATTCGAATAAGGTATTAGGGTCGGTTGGTGGTTTTGGTTGAGGTCCCGGGGGGCCTCGGGGTTGTTTCAGATGCTTAACGGGAGAAATTGGGACTTATCAAATGGTTGAACCAGACCTCTTCTGGTGTTTTCACACCTGCGAAGGTTTTCCCGCAGGTGCGGACTCACAGGCGCGATAGGTTGATTGCAGGTGCGATGGCGAGGGATTTGGCCAGTGGTCGCAGGTGCGACCTGAGTTTCGCAGGTGCGGAACCGCAGGCGCGACCAAACGACCGCAGGTGCGTCCCCAGTGGACTTAAGTGAATTCCGCACCTGCGATGCTTTTTCCACAGGTATTGTGATCGAGACCGTAGGTGCGAGATCCCTGTGTGTTTATTCCAAAAATCCGAGAGTTTATTTCATAAGTCTATAAATCGTTTGAGCGCTTGGGAATTGGTGATTTTCAGTGGGTTTTGAAGAGAAGGATCATAGGTAACGTTTTCTTATCCTAATTCATTGTTAGACCATTAATCCCCGTTGCTTTCTTTTGTTTAATTATCAAAAAAATTGGGTAAAAACCATGGGAAATTGATGAAACTTCCCCAAACCGAAATTCTAAGAATTTAAAGGGTTTTCGGCATCGGATTTCGATTGTTTCTGGTCGAGTGAGTTCGTGAGTGAATGGGTGTCCGAAAAATATAACTTTTACCCAATTCCGAGACGTGGGACCGAGGGGAATTTTGGTCATTTTACCTAATTTTGTGTCTTAGCTTTGAATTAAATAGTAAAATCCGTTGCTTGAGATGTTATTTACGATATGTAATTGAATTGTATAGATTTGGGCCATTTGGAGTCGGATACTCGTGGCAAACATGTGGGTTCGAGTTGATTTTGAGCCGGTTCGAGGTAAGTGGCTTGTCTAACCTTGTGTGGGGGACCTTTCCCCTTAGGTGTGATATTTGGTAATTAAATGCCTTGTACGTGAGGTGACGAGCGCGTACTTGTGCTAATTGTTGAAAATCCGGTTTTACTTTAAGTATTTAGACTGAGTTTCTTTCTTACCTGTTTTATTCTACTTGCAATTATAGTCTATGTTAGCTTAGAAAAGCATGCCTAGTTGCCCTAAATTGCCTATTTGCTTAAGTTGCTTTAATTGTACTACGTGAAGCATGTTAGGCTAGAACTACTTGTTGCCTTGTATTTTTGCACTCTATTTCTGAATATCTTCTTGTTGTGGCTGCGTATTTACATTAGGACTATGGATGTGGGATTCCGATAGCCCCCCCCCCTTGTTTGTTTACTTTGGGACTGCGGGTTAGATTCCCGATAGATCCCCCTGCATATTTACTTTGGGACTGCGGGTTAGATTCCCGATAGATCCCCCTGCATATTTACTTTGGGACTGCGGGTTAGATTCCCGATAGATCCCCCTGCACATTTACTTTGGGACTGCGGGTTAGATTCCCGATAGATCCCCTGCACATTTACTTTTGGGCTGCGGGTTAGATTCCTGATAGATCCCCCTGCATATTTACTTTGGGACTGCGGGTTCGATTCCCAATAGATCCCCATGCACATATGATGGACTATGGGACGGTATCCCGGGAGATCCATTGAATAGTTGAGAAAAGGACTACAGGACGGTATCCTGGGAGATCCTCATTGTTACCATTGTTATTGTGTTATACATATTCCGTGTTTACTCTGTTCTTGTATTTTTTGTTATTGCCTTGTTTGACCTGTCTTATATCACTGTTGTACTCATTATTACTTCCTGTTTTCATAGTGTAAATTTCTATTATATTGTTTAACCTCAGTAAGGCCCTGACCTTCCTCGTCACTACCCGACCGAGGTTAGGCTTGGCACTTACTGAGTACCGATGTGGTGTACTCATGCCCCTTCTGCGCATGTTTTTCATGTGCAGATCTAGGTACTTCCACCCAGTCGTACTATCCCCGAGGTTGAGAGATCTAGCAGAGACTTCGAGGTACATCTATCGCGTCCGCAGACCAGGAGTCTCTATCTTATTCCAGCTTTAGTGGAAATTTTTTCCTTCCTTACAGTTGCTTAGACATTCTGGAGCTAGGGCCGTGTATTACACTTCTGTTAGCCTGTGTTTCCCGTGAGTTTCCGGGTTTTGGGGTGATATTGTAGACTTCCGCATTATTTTTGAGTTGTATATGCCGAGCGACATTTATATACAATCTTTCTTTTAGATCATTCAGTTTTTACTTAATTATTCCGCAAGTTATGTTATTTTTCCGCATTGTTAGGGTTACCTAGTTATAGGGACTAGGTTCCATCACGACATGTTCACGGGGGGCGAACTGGGGGTCGTGACACGGATATTTTGGGTATAATCAGATACCAATTGCTCCTGAAGGTCAAGAGAAAACCACATTCACATGCCCCAAGGTACGTATGCTTACAGAAGAATGCCATTTGGACTATGTAACGCTCCTGCTACATTTCAGCGTTGCATGTTAGCAGTTTTCTCAGATATGACTGAAAATTTTCTTGAAATTTTCATGGATGATTTCACACTTTTTCGTAAGACATTTGAAGATTGTCTCTATCATTTAACTTTGGTGCTTAAAAGATGCGAAGAGACAAATCTAGTTCTTAACTGGGAAAAGTGTCACTTTATGGTAATAGAGGAATTGTTTTAGGACATAAAGTCATTGCTAAAGGAATAGAAGTTGATAAGGCTAAAATATATCTTATAGCAGGATTACCCCCTCCCACCAATGTTAAAGGTATCAGAAGTTTCTTAGAGCATGCAGGTTTTTACAGAAGGTTTATAAAAGACTTTTCAAAAATTTCAAAACCTCTGACTAACCTACTGATGAAAGATGTAAAGTTTGAATTTTCAGATGAATGCAGAAAAGCAATTGAGTTTCTCAAAGAACAATTGACTAATGCTCCAATTGTTGTCTCTCCTGATTAGAGCCATCCATTTGAAATAATGTGTGATGCAAGTGATATAGCAGTAGGAGCAATATTGGGACAAAAGAAAAATAAGATCTTTTAGACCCATATACTATGCTAGCAGAACCCTCAATAAGGATCAAATGAATTATGCAACAACCGAAAAAGAGTTATTGGCAATAGTCTTTGCGTTTGACGAATTTCGTTCTTATTTTATAGGAATGAAGGTTACAGTGTTCACCGATCATGCAACCTTAAAGTATCTATTAGCAAAGAAAGACGCTAGACCTAGATTGCTAAGATGGATACTCCTTTTGCAAGAATTTGATCTCGAAATAAAAGATAGAAAAGGTTCAGTAAATCAGGTAGCTGATCATTTGTCACTTTTAGAGAATCCTCCTACTGAAATACTAGATATCCAAGAGGAATTTCTTGATGAGCATATCTTTTTAGTCACGGCAGTTGTAAATAAACCACCTTGGTTTGTTGATATTGCCAATTATTTAGTGGGGGGGGGGGGGGGGGGG
>ML372386.1:17290-33848 GCA_005239525.1 Nicotiana knightiana
TTTAGAGAATCCTCCTACTGAAATACTAGATATCCAAGAGGAATTTCCTGATGAGCATATATTTTCAGTCGCGGTGGTTGTAAATAAACCACCTTGGTTTGCTGATATTGCCAATTATTTAGTGGGGGAGGGGGGGGGTGGATTCCAAAAGATTTGTCTTACGATCAAAGAAAAAAGCTTTAAAAATAGGAAAGACATTATTACTGGGAAGATCCTTATTTGTTTAAATTTTGTGCAGATGACATAATCAGGAGATGTGTACCTGAAACAAAAATGAACAACATTTTAAGTCACTGCCATGATGGAGCTGTAGGAGGACACTACGGAGGAAGAAGGCCATCAACTAAAGTACTTGAAGTTGGTTTTTTCTGGCCTACTCTGTTCAAAGATGCAAAACTTTTTGTTGCCTCTTGTGATCATTGTCAAAGAACCTGTAACATTTCAAAAAGGGATGAAATGCCTCTTAACTCTATTATTGTTGTGAAATATTTGATGTTTGAGGAATTGACTTCATGGTTCCTTTTACTCCTTCAAAATGTTGCGAATATATTTAGCTGTTGATTATGTCTCAAAATGGGTAGACGCAATTGCTACTAAAAAAAATGATGCTCGAGTTGTTTGCGATTTTCTCAAGAAAAATATCTTTTCTAGATTTGAAACTCCAAGAGTTATCATAAGTGATCAAGGAACTCATTTTATAAATAGACAATTTGTTGCTTTGTTGTTAATATATGGAGTTAGTCATAAAACATGAACTCCATATCATGCTCAAACAAGCGGACAAGTAGAAGTATCCAACAGGGAATTAAAAAGAATTTTAGAAAAAACTGTTGGCTCTTCTCGAAAAGACTGGTCTCTAAAATTAGATGACGCTTTGTGGGCTTACAGTACTGCTTTCAAAACTCCAATAGTCACATCTCCTTATAGACTAGTTTTTGAAAAATCTTGTCATTTACCTGTAGAGTTAGAACATAAAGCGTATTGGGATATAAAATTATTAAATTTAAACTTTCTAGTTGGAGGAAAAAATTATCTATTACAACTTGATGAATTGGAAGAGTTCAGACTCACATCATATGAAAACGCTAAATTGTACAAAGCAAAGACAAAAAAATGGCATGACAAGTTCATTCGCCATAAAAAAGCTTTAAAGTTGGAGATAATGTTCTATTATACAATAGCCGATTGAGATTATTTCCAGGAAGTTTAAGTCACGATGGACTGGACCGTACGTCATAACTGAAGTATCCCCTTATGGTTCCATTGAAATACAACACATAAATGGGGGAAAGAAATTTAAAGTGAACGACCATCGTTTGAAGCCTTATGTCACCAGAACATTTGACAAACAGGTTTCAACAATCCTTATTACTCAAAAATAAGTGTGTGTGTGTGTGTGTGCATATATAATAAGTCGAGTCGACTTCTCTTATTAGTCTTCCTAAATTTTTGTAACTTATATATATATATATATACACACACACATATATAGGTACTTTTATTGCTAAAAAAATTTTGAGTAATGAAAAATATAATGTATATACTATGTACTAATTGTAATATAATTATTAGTCAAAAATTTTAAAAAAAAATTCTTTATGTTGGTCCTTATTTTAATCTACAAAAAAAATAATCTATTTTTGTATGTTAATGTAACTTTCAACAATTTTCTATAACATAGTTAAAAAGAAAAATTAGTTAAGTAAGAAAAAAGGCGAAAACAATAATTGAAAAGAAAAAAAAGAGTTATATGGTGTACAACATATCAGTTTCGACAGAATTTATCAGAAAGTTATGATCGATTGAAGATGGCTGGTGGAGCAGTTTCGACAGAATTTTCTGATGCATGAAGCCAGATTTAGAAGCTCATATCTCGGAATATATAAAGAGTTATATGGTGTACAACATATGAGTTTCGACAGAATTTATCAGAAAGTTATGATCGATTGAAGATGGCTGGTGGAGCAGTTTCGACAGAATTTTCTGATGCATGAAGCCAGATTTAGAAGCTCATATCTCGGAATATATAAAGAGTTATATGGTGTACAACATATCAAATTAAATATCTTCGAGTCTAGTTTCTAAATCTTCAAACCGTTTGTCATTTGGATATTTCTACAAGGCGTTATGGGCGTTATAACAGAAGGTGTACAACAAGGAAAAATTGTAATAGGATGTACAACCTGCACAGCGCAAGGTACAACTCGATGAAGCCTGTGAAGATTGTTTTAAACACGAGTTTTGGACCATTTCTTTCATTTGGTTTGGACGATTTTGGAGAGCTCAAGGAGGGATTTTCACCAAGCAAGACTAGGTAAGTGATTTTTTTTCCCTATTTTTGAGTTAAATATGTGATCTTACATGGATTTAGACATGAAAATTAGTAGGAAATTGGGATTTTTGGAGGAAAACCTAGAAATTTGTATTTTTGGATTTTACAATGAATTTGAGCATGAAAATTGGAGCAAATTGTATATTTGAGTTAGTAAAGCTATGGGTAGAATTTATCTTCGAGAAATTTCAGAATCGGGGCACGTGGGCCCGATGGCATTTTGGTCAATTCCTTGGGCGGAGATGAGAATTTATATAATTTGAATTGTTAAAAAATATTAGAGTATAATTTCATTGGTTTATCGTTATTTGGATAGTTTTGGGGCGTTGTGCATCCATTGGAGTCGTCGGAAGGGCTTGGAAGCCGGTTATGGAATTTCGGAGCGAGGTAAGTCTCCGTTCTAACTTTGTGAGGAGGAATTGTCCCCATAGGTGAACTAAATAAATACATGCTATTATTTGCGGGGGCTACGTACGCACGAGGTTATGGGAGTCTGTGCGTAGCTACTATTATGCTATGTTCGGCTAGTTTAGGACCCATTAGCATGCTTTACATGTTGTACTTGTGACCTTGTCAGTAAAATATCATGTGATGCTTCCAATTAGTATCTAAATAACTGAGAAGGATAGAGTTTACTTTTCTTAATCACCTAGAAGGAGAATTGATTCTTCCTTGGATAATTGTGTTTCGGATAAATCTATAGAGTTTGGAACCCTGTCGAAATTGGAAAGTAAATCTCCNTAACCGCGACGCATGTTCGCTTCGCGAGCGGGGCAGATAGATGCATCTATGGTTCGGGCCGTTCGACCCTCGGCAGTGCACATTTTATTATTGTTGGTCCGCGCCGTTCGACCCTCGGCATTTTCTTGCGCATGATAATTGCTGCGTATTTCCTGTAATTATTACTGTTTACTGGCCTAAGAAGTTGTAAAATTTCCAACTGAAATGACGAAGATTTAATGTGTTAAATGTGAAAGAAGTTGATATTTATTATCCCTGATTATTATTAAATTTGCCTATGATACTCATGCTTAGAATCTCACTTGATTATACTAAACTGACTTATAGCAAGTGTCAAATTCGAACTCTCTTCACTACCTCTCTGACGTTAGGCGGGATGCTTACTGGGTACACGTTGTTTTCGTACTCATGCTACACTTGCTGTGCATTTTTATTGCACATGTACTTCCATAGCGATGTGGCTGGTTTAGAGACTTAGGCGAGCTGCATCATCCGGAGGTGATCCGCAGTTGACAGAGTCTCCCTCATATTGTATTTATTTTTATTTTAAATTCCTCGTCCAATTTGTATTTCGGACAAGCTTTGTAGTATTTGTGAAATTCTTAACATTTGCGCATGCACTTGTGCCACTGGGTTCTGGGGTGTATTTGGGGTGTATTTTATAAAAATGGAATATTAAACTGTCGTATTTACTTAGCGGATTTTATTAAATTATTATGTAGTAAAGTGAAAGTTAATGATTTCAAAAATGCTAAAACAGGAAATTTAACTTAACCATTTAATGATTGGCTTGCCTGACAGTGGTGACCGGCGCCATCACGACCTTATGGATTTTGGGTCGTGACATGTTCAGTGCCCAGGAAATTACAATCGAAACATAGTTCTGGAGTTCTACAGCAATCTTAATCCAGTAAGTCGTACTTCAACCGTGAGATGTAAAATCATTCGCTTTGATGCTGAATTTATAAATGATATTTTCAACTTGAGAAACACTGATGATAGTGAAACCAAGAAATTTATGGATGATCGGGATGTAGATTTTGTAAGACATGTGTTGGGCGAGTTGTGTCCTAATGGTGTTAAAGTTTATTCGGGAACTGCTGAATGCCTTTTGAGTATTAACTGTTCATGTATGCTTGAATTAGCACGAGCTTGGGTTTCACGACCCCAGTTCGCCCTCCGTGAACATGTCGTGACGGCACCTAGTCCCTACAACTAGGTAAGCCTAACAATGCGGAAGATAAACCATAATTGCGAAAGAAAATAATTAAAAACAAAACTAGTAAAATAAACAACGTTTAAGGTGCCGCTCGACACATACAATAATAGCTCTCGAAGCTAACACAATTCTCAAAACCCGAAATTTCACAAATCACAAGCTAAGGGATACATAAGAGGTTCTAACTCAAGAATGTCTAAACAAAGGAAAAATACTGAAAGGCTATACTTATTACAGAAGATAAAAAGTGACTCTTCGGTCTGCGGACGTAGAAGATATACCTCGAAGTCTCTACAGAAACGCCTCCTTCCAAGGCTGACAGAACTGAATGGCAGTATTTGTATCTGCACAACAAAAATGTGCAGAAGAGTAGCATGAGCACACCACGGCGGTGCCCAATAAGTATCAAGACTAACCTCGGAGGAGTAGTGACGAGGGACAGTCGAGACACCTACCGGTCAAATAAACAGTATAATCATAGGTACGACGGAAATGATATATGAATATTTAAATACTGCACGAAGAGAACATTAATGCTACAATTCACCATAAGAGAGAAAGAACAACAATCAACAATGAGAAAATTATAAATGATGACACGTAATGACAGCAAAATCACAATCCAAATCCTAAGGTCACAACACAGTAAGGGGAAAACAAATCAATAACTCATAACCTACGATGATGTTCACATAAGGTCTTACTCAACTCTTTCCACAATCTTACATAATCTCGGACAAACCAAAACTCACGAAACCCTAGCATCTTAAATCTAACACTTGGCATCCTGTGCCCCATCAGTCTCACAGTCATGTTGAAAACTAACTGGCTAACTAGGGCCAATCTCACATATATGATGGATAAACGAGGGCGTAACTCCACCCTTAGCAAAATCAGGAGAAATTCACCTTTAATAGGAGTTTTCAACTACGTGTAAGCTTGTGAAAGTGTTCTAACAAGAATTCTACCAACTAGTAACGCGAAAGGGAGAACGAACCGCACATACGATGTTCCCTCACAACTCCCAAGAGATAAGGCTCATACAGGTAAGCAACCCACAATCACAGTACTAAACAACATAGGAATGCCTCCACAGGCCGTCACAATTCTTTACATCTAACCCCTAACGTAGCCCACCTTATTACGCCACGTGTGCAAATATCAATATAATACGTGCCGCCTTATTCTGCCACACGTGCATCATAATGTTCCCACCTTATTCCGCCACATGTGCAACCCACATATAAGCATATAAACATATCCCGCCTTATTACACCGCATGTGCAATACATCAATAGCAACAATAGCACGGCAAAGACCTCGTGCAACTCATCAACAGCAACCGCACGGCAGGGACCTCGTGCATCCAATATCAACAACCGCACGGAAGAAACCTCGTGCATCACAATATTAACAAGTAGAACACAACAAATGACAATTTTTACAAGAACAACGCAAGGAACTCAACTCAGGTGCCTCCGTTCACCAGGAGACAGTACAACTAGTTCAAAAGGAGTAACCATAACAGAGAATACTAAGTGTAATAAGAACAACGCAACAAGGGAGAATAATATGAAACAACGATTCCATAATACGTAGTTCAAAAACAAGGAAGTTAACATGAATCAAATAATTTCAAATAAGGAATTATCAACTAAACATAGGATATTTAACTTCTTTTACAGTTGGGCAATACGAAGGATATACAATGATTTCAATTAAGGACGAGCAGAGGAAAAATAATCGTAACCTCCATTAAGACCAATTAATTACATGAGAGATACTAATGATTTCCAAATAGAGACAAGCAATTACGAAAGATAACGTGACTATGGAAGGGTAGGGATCTTCAGTTAAACCAAGCAAGAGTCAATTAGGAAACAAGAATAAACCAAAAAGGGCAAATAATTTCCAAGTAAACACATGTAGAGGTGAAACTAATAACATGGAACTCCATCATATCAAAAACAACTTCACACTCAGTAATTACAAGGAGCTAAGAACCTATTAAGGGCAAATTTTCCACAAATAAATCCGAGCACGCACTCGTCACCTCGCGTACAAGGAATACAATCAACAGAGAAGACTCAAATCCTAAGGGGAAGTCCCCCACACAAGGTTAGGCAAGATACTTACCTCGAGCCGGCTCAAAATCAACTAGGAACCACGTTCTCGCCACAAGTATCCGACTCCAAATGGCCCAAATCTATACAATTCAATTACATCTCATAAATAACATCTCAATCAACTGATTCTACTATTTAATTCAAAGCTAAGGCGCGAAAATTAGGTAAAATGACCAAAACACCCCTCGGGCCCACGTCTCTGAATCGTGCAAAAGTTATATTTTTCGGACACCCATTCACTCACGAACTCACTCGACCAGAAACAATCGAAACCCGATGCCAAAAAACCCTTAAATTCTCAGAATTTCGGTTTGGGAAGTTCCATCAATTTCCTATGGTTTTCCCCCCATTTTTGATAATTAAACTAAAGAAAACAACGGGGATTAATGGTCTAACAATGAATTAGGATTAGGAAATGTTACCTATGATTCTTCTCTTCAAAACCCACTGAAAATTGCCAATTCCCGAGCTCTTACACGATTTTTAGACTTATGAAATAAACCCTCAAATTTTTGGAATAAAACACACAGGGATCTCGCACATGCGGTCCCGATCACCGCACCTGCGGAAAAAGCATCACAAGTGCGGAGTTCACTTAAGTCCACTGGGGCCGCACCTGTGGTCGTTTGGTCGCGCCTGCGGTCCTGCACCTGTGGAACCCAGGTCGCACCTGCGACCACTGGTCAACCCCCCTCACCATTGCACCTGCGATCAAACCTACCGCGCCTGCGAGTCCGCACCTGGGGGAAAACCTTCGCAGGTGCGAAAACACCAGAAGAAGTCTGGTTCAGCCATTTGATGAGTCCCAAATTCTCCCGTTAAGCATCTGAAACAACCCCGAGGCCCCCAGGACCTCAACCAAAACCACCAACCGATCTAATACCTTATTTGAACTAGGTCGAGCCTTAAAAACACGTCTCATAACATCAAAATCATCGATTATGCATAGGTTCAAGCCTAGGAACTTAGGAAAATTCTAGAATTCACATCTGACGCTGAAACACGTCTAAACTCATCTGAATGGCCTCAAATTTTGCACACACATCCCAAATGACATGATGGAACTATTGAAACTTCCGGAATTCCATTCCGACTCTCGAATCAAAAACTCAGTATCAGACTGGAAACTTCAAAATTTCAAACTTCGACATTTCAAGCCTAAATGAGCTACAGACTTCCAAAATGCATTCGGAATAGGCGCCTAAGTTCAAAATAACCATACGAAGATATTTAGATCGTCCACGACCCATTTCGAGGTCGTTTACCTAAAAGTCCAATTCCGATCAACTTTTCACCGTTCAAACTTCCAAAACAAGGTTTCTTCTTCCAATTAGACTCTAAACCATCCAAAAGTCGAATTCCACCATGCACGCAAGTCGATACTCAATTTATGAAGCTGTTCCAAACCTTATGCCGCTGAGCGGAGCTTGATTTCTCAAAATGAACGGTCGGGTCGTTACATCCTCCCCCTCTTAAAACCAACGTTCATCCTGGAACGTGCTAGATTCGCTTCGAAGTCCTCAAGTCACTGAGTGCGCACTTCCAACATATACCCGCGGGTGATTGCACGTCACCCCGATCCACTTAAGCCTAACGATACCATTTCAACTGAAATTTAACCTTTCTAGCAATACTAATAAGCCTTCAAGCCAGAATTCTCACCTTCCATCCATTTCCAAAAGACCCGATTCTAAATCCATATTCGGTATCATTCTCAACCAGCTGCTTCAATTCATGCCACACACGTAGGGTAAAACCACACAACATGACACACCACACATAGGCTCACAAGAACTTTTCTGATAGCAACACTTTCCTGAGATCAAATCCATACCGGACATAAGCCTCATATTCAATAGAAACTCCTTACAAACCTCCACAACACTAGCGATGATACAATAACCACGATAACCATATAACAAACACCTGAATAACCTCACCTCAGCTAATACCAGCGGCACACTCACCACAAGCTAAACTCACGAAGCATAGAACGAAAATGACTGGATATGGGAAGGGAAACACATAAGGGAACTATCAAACAAGTCAAACTAGCACAATTTACAAAACACAAAATCTACAAAACATCTAACAAGAAAGAATGAAAGTATACAAAAGACTCACAAGGATCTTATACTGATTTAACCCTCACCGCGGTACACAGCCCGGTCTCAACATATCAATTCACCCAAAATCACGAGGGTCCCGACCTCAACACTGAATCACAAGTAGGATATACCTCAACCCATATAGAGACTCACACTAGATCAATTCCGTCTACAACTCACAACACAGATTGGCTCCCACATCGGTGGAGCATAGAAATCACAGCTCGTAAATACTCATAAATCACATCAAACCTATCGAAATAGGCAACATGAATTTACTACTAGCCTTATAACTCTCGACAACAGCTAGAAACAGACGACAGATACGGCTATCACACATCAAACTTCCCATCAGGATAATCACATAAACAGTGTACAAATCATGAAACACACCCATAAGTGGGACAATAAATAAGGGTACTCACCCCGATAAGCAGAAGTGTGAGGAACTACAGATAGTGCCCCTCTATAACAAAACGAGTCCGTACCTGAATGACATTCAACCGGTGCATCGGCCTCAAGCCTACTCTGTGAACACATCAACGAGCCGGACCTCCCCTTCTTGGTCACCCTCTACCTACCTGAATACCTCGTTGTGACACATCGGTCCGAAGTTTGAGACAATCTCTCACCATGTGGCTAGTATCTCTACACTTAAAGCACCCCCTCTGCTGACGGGGTGGTGGAAACTGTGCAATACGAGTACTCCGAGCCCCATGAACACCTGGGTCACCATGCAAATCCTGAAGCGCGAACTGGACTGGCTGGCCCGCAAAACCTCTACCATGATGCACCCTGCCTCTAAAATATGGACCAATATATCTCGCCGGTCTACGAGGCCTCCTCGCCTTCTCAGACTCTCTCTCCCGATCTCATCTACTCTCTCTCTCGTGACCATGCCTGCCCTCTCTCTCTCTAGTATGCATACCCTCTATCTTCCTAGCAATGTTCACCACCTGCTGATATGGAATATCCATCTCCAACTCACGAGCCATACTAGATCGGATGCTAGGAATAAGCCCCTCAATGAACCAGCGAACCTTCTCGCAAATAGTAGAAACCAAGGCTGAGGCATGTCTAGCCAAACTGGGGTAACATACAGCATACTCCGAGACGATCATAGCACCCTGGCGCAAATGCTCAAACTCCGCGCGCCATGCATCCCTGAGGCTCTGAGGAACAAACTCTCTCAGGAACATATCCGAAAATTGGGTCCAAGTCAGTGAGGCTGCCTCGTCTGGGCTGTCTAACTCATAGGTGCGCCACCAATCATAGGCGGCTCCTCAAAGCTGGAAAGTAGTGAAAGAAACACCGCTCGATCCAGAGATACCCATAGTACGGAGGCATCAACACTCATCAAGAAACCCCAAGGCATCGTCTGACGCAAATCCACGGAATACTGGAGGATCATACTTCTTGAACCTCTCTAGTCTCATTTGCTCCTGCTCAGAAGCCGCTGCCATGCTCTCGGGCTGAACTGGTGCTGCAGGCGGCGTGAGAATAATCTCAGGGACTTGCTCAACATGTTCTCGCTGCTCTGGAGTGCGGGCGGCGGGAGTCTGTACTCCTCCCCCGGCCTGGGATGTGGCTGCAGCAAGGGGAAGCAACCGTGCTTGAGCCAAAGTGGTGTACATGCTCATGAACTGTGCCAAAGTCTCCTGAAGGACTGGAGTAGTAGTAGCAGTAGGCGTGTCAGGTGCCTGGACTCTGACTGGATCTCCTGGTGGTACCTCAACGGCCGCTCGCGCAGGTGTTCTCGTTGAACCACATGCGCGTCCTCGAACTCTACCCTGACCCCGACCACCGACAGTCTTAGCAGGGGGCGCGGGTGCCTGATTACCTCGGGTAGTATGTGTCCTCACCATCTGTGAGAGAGTAGAAGATAGAGGTTTAGGATTGCAAATGTCAAAATCTCGCACGACAGGGAAATCAAATGAAGTGGAATTTTCCTAATGGTTACATAGACTCTCGTAGATAAGTACAGACGTCCTCGTACTGATCCACGAGACTCTAATAAACCGGCTTATGATCTGTGACTCCTATGAACCTAGTGCTCTGATACCAACTTGTCACGACCCCAGTTCGCCCTCCGTGAACATGTCATGACGGCACCTAGTCCCTACAACTAGATAAGCCTAACAATGCAGAAGATAAACCATAATTACGGAAGAAAATAATTAAAAACTAAACTAGTAAAATAAATAGCGTTTAAGGTGCCGCTCGGCACATACAATAACAGCTCTCGAAGCTAACACAAATCCCAAAACCCGGAATCTCACAAATCACAAGCTAAGGGATACATAAGAGGTTCTAACTCAAGAATGTCTAAACAAAGGAAAAATACTGAAAGGCTATACTTATTACAGAAGATAGAAAGTGACTCTTCGGTCTACGGACGTAGCAGATATACCTCGAAGTCTCTATAGAAATGCCTCATTCCAAGGCTGACAGAACTGAATGGGAGTATCTGTATCTGCACAACAAAAATGTGCAGAAGAGTAGCATGAGCACACCACGGCGGTGCCCAGTAAGTATCAAGACTAACCTCGGAGGAGTAGTGACGAGGGACAGTCGAGACACCTACCGGTCAAATAAACAGTATAATCATAGGTACAACGGAAATGATATATAAATATGTAAAGACTGCACGAAGAGAACATTAATGCTACAATTCACCATAAGGGAGAAAGAACAACGAGCAACAACGAGAAAATGATAAATGATGATACGTAATGACGGAAAAATCACAATCCAAATCCTAAGGTCACAACACAGTAAGGGGAAAACAAATCAATAACTCATAACCTACGATGATGTTCACATAAGGTCTTATTCAACTCTTTCCACAATCTTACCAAATCTCGAACAAACCAAAACTCACGAAAGCCCAGCATCTGAAATCTAACACTTGGCATCCTGTGCCCCATCAGTCTCACAGTCATGCTGACAACTAACTGGCTAACTAGGGCCAATCACATATATGATGGATAAACGAGGGCGTACCTCCACCCTTAGCAAAATCAGGAGAAATTCACCTCTAATAGGAGTGTTCAACTACGTGTATGCTTGTGCAAGTGTTCTAACAAGAATTCTACCAACTAGTAACGCGAAAAGGAGAACGAACCGCACGTACGATGTTCCCTCACAAATCCCAAGCGATAAGGCTCATACAGGTAAGCAACCCACAATCACAATACTAAACAACATAGGAATGCCTCCACAGGCCGTCACAATTCTTTACATCTAACCCCTGACATAGCCCACCTTATTACGCCACGTGTGCAACTATCAATATAATACATGCCGCCTTATTCCGCCACACGTGCATCATAATGTTCCCACCTTATTCCGCCACATGTGCAACCCACATATAAGCATATAAACATATCCCCCCTTATTTCGCCGCATGTGCAATACATCAATAGCAACAATAGCACGGCAAAGACCTCGTGCAACTCCTCAACAACAAGCGCATGACAGAGACCTCGTGCATCACAGTATCAACAACCGCACGGAAGAAACCTCGTGCATCACAATATTAACAAGTACAACACAACAAATGACAATGTTTACAAGAACAACGCAAAGTCAGCTCAGGTGCCTCCGTTCACCAGGAGACGGTACAACTAGTTCAGAAGGAGTAACCATAACAGAGAATACTAAGCGTAATAAGAACAACGCAACAAGGGAGAATAATATGAAACAACGATTCCATAATACGTAGTTCAACAACAAGGAAGTTAACATGAATCAAATAATTTCAAATAAGGAATTATCAACTAAACATAGGATATTTAACTTCTTTTACAGTTGGGCAAGTTACGAAGGATATTACAATGATTTCAATTAAGGAAGAGCAGAGGAAAAATAATCGTAACCTCCATTAAGACCAATTAATTACATGAGAGATACTAATTATTTCCAAATAGAGACAAGCAACTACGAAAGATAACGCGACTATGGAAGGGTAGGGATCTTCAGTTAAACAAAGCAAGAGTCAATTAGGCAACAAGAATAAACCGAAAAGGGCAAATAATTTCCAATTAAACACATGTAGAGGTGAAACTAATAACAGGGAACTCCATCATATCAAAAACAACTTCACACTCAGTAATTACAAAGAGCTAAGAACCTATTAAGGGCAAATTTTCTACAAATAAATCAGAGCACGCACTCGTCACCTCGCGTACAAGGAATATAATCAACAGAGAAGACTCAAATCCTAAGGGGATGTCCTCCACACAAGGTTAGGCAAGATACTTACCTCGAACTGGCTCAAAATCAACTAGGAACCACGCCCTCGCCACAAGTATCCGACTCCAAATGGCTCAAATCTATACAATTCAATTACATCTCATAAATAACATCTCAAGCAACTGATTCTACTATTTAATTCAAAGCTAAGGCGCGAAAATTAGGTAAAATGACCAAAATGCCCCTCAGGCCCACGTCTCGGAATCTTGAAAAATTTATATTTTCCGGACACCCATTCACTCACAAACTCACTCGACCAGAAATAATTGAAACTCCATCAATTTCCTATGGTTTTTCCCTCATTTTTGATAATTAAACTAAACAAAACAACGGGGATTAATGGTCTAACAATGAATTAGGATTAGGAAATGTTACCTATGATTCTTCTCTTCAAAACCCACTGAAAATCGCCAATTCCCGAGCTCTTACACGATTTTTAGACTTATGAAATAAACCCTCGGATTTTTGGAATAAAACACACAGGGATCTCGCACCTGCTGTCCCGATCACCGCACCTGTGGAAAAAGCATCGCAGGTGCGGAATTCACTTAAGTCCACTGGGGCCGCACCTGCGGTCGCGCATGCGGTCCCGCACCTGCGGAACCCAGGTCGCACCTGCGACCACTGGTCAACCCCCCTCACCATCTCACCTGCGATCCAACTACCGTGCATGCGAGTCCGCACATGCGGGAAAACCTTCGCAGGTGCAAAAACGCCATAAGGAGTCTGGTTCAGCCATTTGATGAGTCCCAAATTCTCCCGTTAAGCATCTGAAACAACCCTGAGGCCTCCGGGTCCTCAACCAAAACCACCAACTGACCCTAATACCTTATTTGAACTAGGTCTAGCCTTAAAAACATGTCTCATAGCATCAAAATCATCAATTAGGCATAGGTTAAGCCTAGGAACTTAGGAAAATTCTAGAATTCACATCTGACGCCGAAACACGTCTAAACTCATCCGAATGGCCTCAAATTTTGCACACACATCCCAAATGACATGAAGGAACTACGCAAACTTCCGAAATTCCATTCCGACTCTCGAATCAAAAACTCACTATCGGACTGGAAACTTCAAAAATTCAAACTTCGGCATTTCAAGCCTAAATGAGCTACGGACTTCCAAAATACATTCCAAACACGCGCCTAAGTCCAAAATCACTATAAGAAGCTGTTGAGATCGTCCACGACCCATTCCGAGATAGTTTACCCAAAAGTCCAATTCCGGTCAACTTTTCACCGTTCAAACTTCCAAAACAAGGTTTCTTCTTCCAATTAGACTCTAAACCATCCGAAAGACGAATTCCACCATGCACGCAAGTCGATACTCATATTCCGAAGCTGTTCCAGACCTTATGCCACTGAACGGATTTTGATTTCTCAAAACGACCGATCGGGTCGTTACATTGGGGTAGATTCGTTAGTTCTCGGTTAATCCCTTATTTGAATACCTCGAACTACAATATAGAAAGAGTTCTTTTGATATATGCAATTATGCACGAATTGCCTGCTAATGTGGGGAGATTGATTAGCGATGATATGGTTAGTTGTCAGATCAAATCTGATTGTGAATGCTTGTATTTTCTTTCAACTATGACTCGTTTGGCATCCTTATTTGATGTGGATTTGAGTGGTTTACCAATGACTGAAAATTCCTACTTCATCGGTAGTGACTTTCTCCATAGTTTGAGACCTCCTACTGGTCCAACTCAAGTTGAAAAGGAACAAATACTTGTTGATAGTGGAAACCAAGCGGAGAATGAGCTAGAACAACCTCTTAATTCAGAAGTTGGAACCACGCCTATCATTCTCGTTCCTGATATTCTGGTTAGTATGCAAGAATTATTACGAAGGCAGACTGAATTGATGAATAGTTGGGAGATTTTCAGAAGTGAACAAGCAGTGCGTGAAACAGTATTGTCAGCACATGTGGAACATATCATGAAAGAATTAATGGAAGCTAGAAATACTCATATGCCAAACTTTGCAAAATCAGTTTGCATATACCTATCCCATAATCTACACCATGGGAACTGTGATGTGCAATATTGCTAAAACTTTAAGAAGTTTTGATATTCCTAGTTTTTTCCCTCATTTTACTGTTTCAGGTGGTGGTAGCCTTAATGTTGCAGGTACAAATTTCTATCAGGGAACACATGTATTTGTAACAACAATACTTCCTACAACAATGATGGATTTAAACAGGGAAAGTGGATCTACACCAAGTCCAATGACATTTAGCAGTCAGTCTCTTTCTGTTTTTTCTAATCTGGAAGCAAACCATGGAGTTGCTACAATTGGAGGTTCGTCAGTTCCTATTCAGCAAGAAAATGACTTTGATGTCAGTACATACCTTGATCTCTTTCAAGGCAATGCTCATGAAAATTAAGAACGGAACAATAAATTGTTCATTCAGGAGAATGAACATTTTAAGTGTGGGAGATGGTAATATTCTGGCTATCTTTTCTCTATAATAATTTGGAGTTGTTGACTATCTTATCTTTACTGGTTTGAAGAAACATGTTGGTGTTGGTGGAGGTTTGTGTTTTTGTTTACTGGAAAGACATGTTGGTGTTGGTGGAGGTGTGTGTTTTTGTTTACTGGAAAAAGAAGAAAGTTTTTTTTTTTCAACAAAACTTTAGAAAGAAAAAAAAAACTTTCTTTAATGCTTTTTGTTGGATGACAAAATGGAATGCTTTGGCATGCTGATAAGTGCAGTTTTTGGTGTGTAAATAGGCCATGAAATGGCAAATCTAAGGTTGATAGTTTGGTGCAATAGCAACAGGTACTAAATTTTTGTTGTACTAGCCATGAGAGGCAACTTGAAGTTAACCTGTTGGTTTATGTTTTCATGTTCGTATGAAGAAGAAGGTTGCAACAGGTAATATCATTTTGATAGCAACGGTAATAGCTTGTACATAGCTTAACCTGCTGGTTTTAATGAAACCTTGAATGTATGTTTAATGTAAGTTATTTTGGTACTTTGCACATTTACAACTAAAATAGCTTATTTTCTTATCTTTTGCTATTTTAGTACTTTTTTGAAAAGAAAAAAAAAATAACTTGGACATTGTGAGTTAAAACATGAAACATTACAAATAGTATTGTCATTAACTTTATGTTATTGTAGTACCAGAAAGGTGTATGTCCAACCAAAAAAAAAAATTAGGACACTTTTCTTTAAATTAAAAAGGGAAAAGAAAGGAACTTTTAGAATAATTTGCACATGAATAAACTTTGCTCAATTCTTGGCAACATATCTGAATACTTCAGGTACATAGAACATTGAAGACTTCTATTTTGTGCCTCCATTTTTGCTGATGTAATTTTTCTACTGTGATGCAACTTTGACTGTTTAAAGAAAATCAAGGCGTGCTCAAATCAGTATATTCAATAACTAGAACTTGCTTCTATTATTAGTCAAGGCGAAATCCTAAAAAAATGTTGATTTTGGAAAATGAATTAGGCTATCTTTGGACAGATTGAGCCTTTATTTATAACAACCAAATGAAAATTATCCTTAGTATCCCATTTTGAGCTTAAATATCCTTTTCTTTGTTCATCTATACCTTATAACCTAAAGCCTACTTGTATACATATGTATACAAATTTTGTTATCTACAAAAAAAAATAAAAAAATTCATTCATTTCTTTCTTGGTCCGGCCTCATTCTTAACGGATGACAATTTGAGAACTGGTGTATATGAAGTCTCCCGAGAAATATTTATTTCCGGTAGAAAAAAAATGAAGAGAAAAAAGAATATATATATATATATATA